>WWET01003221.1:115661-143231 GCA_011038615.1 Limnodynastes dumerilii | reverse complement strand
ACCGCCCACCCTCATTAAACTCCCTCCCCCCACCCACCTACACTAACCTGAGCGTAGGGACGCTGAGGGGCGTCCCCTCCAGCATCCCTAAGGCGCTGCTACGGACGCCCGATCCACGATCGGGCATTGCCGTAGCAACATCTGCCCGGTGAATGCGCAGATCGGCTGAAAAGCCGATCTTACGCTTACGCCCGCCGTCGCTAGACGCTAGGTAGTTCAGGATCAGGCCCTATGACACTAGTTAAGAAAAAGTAAGAAAACATAAATGTCAACTAATGTTCCCCCAGTCACAAAACATGCAGCGATTTGTTTGACCCACATTCATAAGTTTCAACATCAAAGATATTTTTTCTGATGAAGCAATAAACTGCATTACTGCAAGGACTGTGTTTAACTACATTTAAAATTACAGTGTAAATAATGACATCTTCTGCCATTAGACACACCCCACATGTTCCTCAATAAAGAAACTATTATCTACAAGAGGTAATTTTATGTAAATCTTCATTTAATGTAATGTCATTGTAAGAGGATCGCGACAACACACTGTGCTTAAGCTCAATTATAAAATAGAAAGTTTGACATGCATTTGGGACTACTTCATGTTAATTTAGGATAATCTGTTAAACAGGATTAATCTAAAAAAAGAGAGGGCAGGGAGTGTTGACAATACTAACTTTATAGAACAAGATAGATGATAGGTTTTTATTTTATGTGGATCTATAATTACTAAGACATCAATATTTTACAGCAGGGAAACTATACCTTGCAACAACCATTGTGTGAGTGTGCAAGTGTGCATATCGTATCGTGCTTCTGGCACGGATCTCATAAACCAGACTTCTGGGCTAAAAAATTACTTCCGACAGAGGGGCAGGATGGGTCAGGCTGTGTACATAGCCTGCACAAGGTGAGAATGGAGATATATTAAAGTTGTACAGTAAGGGCATGTTTAAGCCCTATCCAGACTTCTGAACTATCCTATCCGTACAATAGGGACGATTTTTCATTAATGACAATTCAAGTCTTCCTTACATGAGCCTGGAGGCATAGCCAGGTTTCATCATGCATGCAATTCATGTTTTCCATGTAGGAGCTTGGAAGCTTGGCCTGTTTCAGTGACAAACACAATTCAGGTTTTCTGTGAGGAGACTCTGCAATTGGACATGCACACAATCAGAAAGATCTTAATTTAAACAAAGACCTTCTTGGAACACGCTGAACCCCCTAACCCAGTGGTTCCCAAACTGTGCGCCGCGGCACCCCAGGGATGCTCTCACAGGGGGCCGTGGAACGATTCTATTTCCTATTGAATTCTATTTTATTTTTGTCTTAGGGGTGCCTTGAAAAAGATATGGAGACCCTAAGTTTGGGAACCACTGCCCTAACCTATAGTCCATAAAAGCTGATGTTTGCTATGATATATCATTTAAACCTTCCACCCTCCAGTTTATGTGCATGTCCTTGTGAGACATCTATTTCTCTGAAAAAGTTCCCCCTTCTGTACTTGGTATCAACATATGTCTAAAGCTGACGCCAGGTTACATTTACTAAACCTTCTTCAGAATGAAAAATGCAAAAGTTACCCACAGCAGCCACTCAAATCCTAGATTGTATGCAACATTTCCACTTTTCTTGTCCCATAATATTTGTTTGATTTATACAGTATCAATACAAAACATAAAGGAGCATACCATAAAATCAGTGGAGGAGGCATTCAGCTAAATCCCTCTAAGGCAGACCCTAACCAGAAAAAGGATTCTTGAAAGAAAAGGCAATGGGGACATCAGGCCGTATTCAGAGATCCGATTTCTCGGCCAGTCTCGTGCGTATTTTTACGATCGGTCCAACTGCGCATGCGTAGTAACTTTATTTACGTACACTATACGAGCAGAAGTGCCTTACGGACGGACCTGTGAATCACACGTTGGTACATACAAACGGATATGTAACGCAAAAATGCGTAGGGGAAAATTTAAATAAAATGAGTGTGGGGAGGCATTAAAATGAAGGAAAGTGGGCGCAACTATCATGAATCACACGCACGGAAGACACATCCACACGGGACTGCACACGGAAAGTTACAAGTGATTTGTAACAAATCAAGTGGTCTATGGCGGCGGAAGTCTCAAACAGCACAGCCGAGAGGGGAGTGTCGTGCTTGTGAGGGGATTTGGCCTGCATCGCCGTGCGTATAATTGCGATCCGATCGCCATACGGATCTCTGAATGCGGCCCATTGTCAGCATTGTTAAAGGATTCCGCTGAATATGCTGTAACGGTTCATGTTAAAACCAAAAATTTATAACTTATAATATTTACCTAATATCACATTTTTTTACATCTGTTTTACCTATATTATTTCTTGAACATGTAAATAGGCCCTAAGCATGAAACTTGATGGTATAACGAAATATAAGCAACAATCTGTACGTTTATATATATGAGGCAATAGAATTTTTCAGTGCTTCTCTCTTATTTAACCATTGTCCTTTTGCTCTGTTCCAATGCCTTTAACGAAACAATAAAAATGTATTTCTACAGAGGTTCTAAGTGGATATTACAACAAAGCATTTAACACTGTCTGACACTGACATTTTCTTGTTTGGATCCTTTGCTTTTCTTTTTTGTAATTTATTTTATTTTATTTAATAAGAGGTTTTTATATAGTGCCCACAGATTACGTAGCACTTTACTTGATATTACACAAAGCACACCCACTGTTTCTTTGAAAAGCTAAATTTGATATTTTAATTAAATGAAACGCATCATTTTTTTTGAATAGCTGAGGAATCTCATATAGAGAAAAAAATAAGATCAATATTTCCAGGGCTGAAATTACCCTTATTGTCAATATAAAGTAGGAAAGCCATTATGGTAAAATCATGTAACACCTTTTCTCTAGATAATACTGAACTTAGAAGGTTCAGGACCGAGATAACTTTCAGCATTACATACACTAGTTGTAGGGTATTTTTTTAGCCAATCACGTATCAAAGGGTATTTATGAAAAATAAACAGCTTGTTACTGACCCAAAATGCTTAGAGATAAGTACAGACAGACATAGTGTCAGTTCAATTAATGTTATTGGAGAAATGTAAACCTAGATTGAAAACCTATTTTAGTTTCTGAAAGCTTTATTTATAGTTTACTTAAGAACACTCAACAAAAAAAACATAAGCAAAACAAAAACACAAAAGTGTAAAAGCACAAACAGATGTGGAAATTATAATAAAATAGCTGACCAGTTTAGATATAAGTGTATAGTGTAGCAAATTAGTAGCAGAAAGAGAGAAGTACGTCCTTCACAGATTATACATAGAAACTAAGGCGTCCTTCACAGATTATACATAGAAACTAAGGCGTCCTTCACAGATTATACATAGAAACTAAGGCGTCCTTCACAGATTATACATAGAAACTAAGGCGTCCTTCACAGATTATACATAGAAACTAAGGCGTCCTTCACAGATTATACATAGAAACTAAGGCGTCCTTCACAGATTATACATAGAAACTAAGGCGTCCTTCACAGATTATACATAGAAACTAAGGCGTCCTTCACAGATTATACATAGAAACTAAGGCGTCCTTCACAGATTATACATAGAAACTAAGGCGTCCTTCACAGATTATACATAGAAACTAAGGCGTCCTTCACAGATTATACATAGAAACTAAGGCGTCCTTCACAGATTATACATAGAAACTAAGGCGTCCTTCACAGATTATACATAGAAACTAAGGCGTCCTTCACAGATTATACATAGAAACTAAGGCGTCCTTCACAGATTATACATAGAAACTAAGGCGTCCTTCACAGATTATACATAGAAACTAAGGCGTCCTTCACAGATTATACATAGAAACTAAGGCGTCCTTCACAGATTATACATAGAAACTAAGGCGTCCTTCACAGATTATACATAGAAACTAAGGCGTCCTTCACAGATTATACATAGAAACTAAGGCGTCCTTCACAGATTATACATAGAAACTAAGGCGTCCTTCACAGATTATACATAGAAACTAAGGCGTCCTTCACAGATTATACATAGAAACTAAGGCGTCCTTCACAGATTATACATAGAAACTAAGGCGTCCTTCACAGATTATACATAGAAACTAAGGCGTCCTTCACAGATTATACATAGAAACTAAGGCGTCCTTCACAGATTATACATAGAAACTAAGGCGTCCTTCACAGATTATACATAGAAACTAAGGCGTCCTTCACAGATTATACATAGAAACTAAGGCGTCCTTCACAGATTATACATAGAAACTAAGGCGTCCTTCACAGATTATACATAGAAACTAAGGCGTCCTTCACAGATTATACATAGAAACTAAGGCGTCCTTCACAGATTATACATAGAAACTAAGGCGTCCTTCACAGATTATACATAGAAACTAAGGCGTCCTTCACAGATTATACATAGAAACTAAGGCGTCCTTCACAGATTATACATAGAAACTAAGGCGTCCTTCACAGATTATACATAGAAACTAAGGCGTCCTTCACAGATTATACATAGAAACTAAGGCGTCCTTCACAGATTATACATAGAAACTAAGGCGTCCTTCACAGATTATACATAGAAACTAAGGCGTCCTTCACAGATTATACATAGAAACTAAGGCGTCCTTCACAGATTATACATAGAAACTAAGGCGTCCTTCACAGATTATACATAGAAACTAAGGCGTCCTTCACAGATTATACATAGAAACTAAGGCGTCCTTCACAGATTATACATAGAAACTAAGGCGTCCTTCACAGATTATACATAGAAACTAAGGCGTCCTTCACAGATTATACATAGAAACTAAGGCGTCCTTCACAGATTATACATAGAAACTAAGGCGTCCTTCACAGATTATACATAGAAACTAAGGCGTCCTTCACAGATTATACATAGAAACTAAGGCGTCCTTCACAGATTATACATAGAAACTAAGGCGTCCTTCACAGATTATACATAGAAACTAAGGCGTCCTTCACAGATTATACATAGAAACTAAGGCGTCCTTCACAGATTATACATAGAAACTAAGGCGTCCTTCACAGATTATACATAGAAACTAAGGCGTCCTTCACAGATTATACATAGAAACTAAGGCGTCCTTCACAGATTATACATAGAAACTAAGGCGTCCTTCACAGATTATACATAGAAACTAAGGCGTCCTTCACAGATTATACATAGAAACTAAGGCGTCCTTCACAGATTATACATAGAAACTAAGGCGTCCTTCACAGATTATACATAGAAACTAAGGCGTCCTTCACAGATTATACATAGAAACTAAGGCGTCCTTCACAGATTATACATAGAAACTAAGGCGTCCTTCACAGATTATACATAGAAACTAAGGCGTCCTTCACAGATTATACATAGAAACTAAGGCGTCCTTCACAGATTATACATAGAAACTAAGGCGTCCTTCACAGATTATACATAGAAACTAAGGCGTCCTTCACAGATTATACATAGAAACTAAGGCGTCCTTCACAGATTATACATAGAAACTAAGGCGTCCTTCACAGATTATACATAGAAACTAAGGCGTCCTTCACAGATTATACATAGAAACTAAGGCGTCCTTCACAGATTATACATAGAAACTAAGGCGTCCTTCACAGATTATACATAGAAACTAAGGCGTCCTTCACAGATTATACATAGAAACTAAGGCGTCCTTCACAGATTATACATAGAAACTAAGGCGTCCTTCACAGATTATACATAGAAACTAAGGCGTCCTTCACAGATTATACATAGAAACTAAGGCGTCCTTGGGCCGTATTCAGACATCCATTTGTTAAAAGTACGCAAATATAGGGATGGATGGTGCAAGGTAACACCCATGACACTCCCCTCACACGGACGGGTTGACGGTGATTTACGAGCGCCTCGACCACCCTTATCTTTAAGTGTGCATTTCTATGCGTATAATGCCTCCGTACACGCGTATCTAACTTACCGCGGCCTCACCTTCAAATTGTCATTTAAATGCCTCCCCCCACCCATTTACACAGAGCTTTCTCCGGACGGATTATAAGCACGTCCCTCCGTACGGATCTTCCCACGTGCGATTCACAAGTCCGTACCTAATGGACTTCCCTGCGTAAAATAAACGTAGATAACATAAATTTAGTTACTACGCATGCGCAGTTCAGCGGATCGTAAAAATACGCACGGAACTTACCACAAAAACGGATCTCTGAATATGGTCACTTCACAGATTATACATAGAAACGAATGCCCCCTTCACATATATAGAATCTAAGGCCTACAAGGTCAAAGATAAACAACATGAATAAGGAAGCATTTCTCTGAATGATTGTGCTGATTTTAGATACTATATAGTTCTCTCTGGTTAGGTTAGCGTCTGCCACACGTAATAATATATAAAGCATTTACAGTATTTGTGCTGGTATAAGAAACACTGCAACATCTAAAATTAAATTGAAAATGATAGAACAATAAATACGACATCTACTATTACATTTAATGTAAACTGAGCATTTTACCACTTGCAACAGACAGAAACAAAACAAGATGGTTTAGTAAATTTAATGTTCTTAAATGGGCTGTAAAACAGGGCTGGATTCAAAACAAATAGATTTTTCAAAGCGTGTTTTATATAGAACTATGCAGCGTTTCAATGTAACCGATACGTACAGAGTCTTAGCTATTATCTGATATATAAAGCTAACACCTGTATTGTATTTCTGTAGTTACCATACAGCCAAAATAGGTACATGTGTATGGCAAGTATGTGTGAAGAACATTATACAGACTGATTTTACAATTATTAACTTTAAAATACGGTATTTACCTCTTTTATTAAAGTAAAAATGATGAAGAAACTAGATACAATAACATTCACTACCATTCCATCATATTAATTCTAAATACAAATACAAACACCAAGGTCTCTATTTACATCGCGATGACTACGATTTCATGATATAAAGACTGTTTACAGGTGAAAACGGTCTTTATCTCAGGAAAATGAAGTTTTTCATATGTACAATGCTATGATCCCCATGGAAACCATGGCAATCATTAGCCTCTGCACCCCCGTAAGCCGGCCCGCTCTAATTAATAAATACAGGTCAGCAGATTTCTGTATTTACCTAATGTCTCAGGATGACGTTGGTAAACGTATTCCATCTGTCTCCCCATATACCCCCCCCTCATTTCCTCTCCCCTAATAGCTGTTATTAGGGGGAGGAAAGTGGGTTATGTATAGGGAGACTGCAGGAATACAGAGCCAGCAGGTGTGTTAATTAAAAAAATATATATATTTTTTATTTTGTACATTTTTTTTGTAATAATTAAAAAAATATATATACATTTACATATATATTTTGAACACTGGAATCACCAATGGCTCATATGAACAAGGAATACCATTGTGTATTCCGGTAGGCAAAAGAAAGAGTTAAAACTTACCTTACCGCTGTGTCTCTCTGAAGTAAGTGCCAGCACATGCGCAGTGGTTTATATTTTTGGGACTTCAAATTTTCATAGACAGCCACAGTGCATGCAGGACTTCATTTCCGAGAGACCAAACGTCTCCAGCGAAAGTCCTGCAGACCATCGTGATACCTCGAGGGGTAAGTATTATGTCCAGGCTCGCTGTGCTATTATTAGTACATGGAGCCCAAGTACCCTATTCTATTGTGTATCAGGCTGTGAGATTTGACGGGCCCCTTCTAATTTTTTGCCTAGGGCCCCGCAAAACTTAAGTACTGTAATCCAAAGACAGCCATAACTGTTAATTTTGCCAGCTGTATCTTACTGGATTTATTACAATACATGCATACAAAGCCATTATTATTTAACAACCTACTCGAGAGGTCATATACATTCGGTGAGGGAAAGAATGCATTACTGGGGATCCCAGAATCATTGTTTTGTTACCTATACAGAAATATTGGAGCCTGAAAATACTTGCCATAGCCAACACTATCAAAGCAAATGTAAATAATGTGAAAGGGTTGTGGGTGGGATTAGGTATTTAAATAGTAACAGCTTGGCTAAGACCTTACGTATGATTCAGTATTCCGCAAATACATAAGGTAGGGCCCAGGACACGCAATTCAATTCTGCAAACAGGAATGATGGGAGAGTGCTCACATTCCTGCATGCAGAATCTGGAATAGAAAATAGCATATATGCCCTTTGGATCCGATCCAAACACTTCACGTTCTGCTAAGACTTTTTGGAGCTATTACACATATGCATCATTTAATGCTTTATTAGACTGAACAACATTTACAACATCTCAGCAAGTTTTAAGTCCTATTTTGATATGAATTCTAGTGAACACAATACATATAATTACAATACATATTATTCTGATGTTTTCTATGACCTCCAATCCCTTTAACAATGGAAAAGTACAATTAATGTAAACTATAACATGGCTAATAAATATACAACACATTTAGTATGTGACAATTTGTAGTGTTTATAGAGAGAAAACTTTTACTAGTTTTTAGAACTCTTCAAAGATTACATAACTTATATAACATGAAAAGGACATACACCCTAAGGTGATACACACACACACATTATTATATTCACTTAATCACAGAACAATTCGATTTCATTAGAATCCTGGAAAGCTGCAATGAAAAAAAAACATTTCAGGGGACCCCCAATCCTGATTACTCTTGGTAACAATTTCAAACAAAACATGATCAAAGAGACACCTATATACAATACATGCATGCATCTTAAACAATTGTTACAAGCTATAACAATAACATATGACATCAACAAAGTAAGGAGCGATGGTTTGCTGCCCATCACTGCTGTAAGGTCTGATCACTTAACAAGTGTGCCTGCAATGTGAACAAACATATATTGATGCTCTGGAGAGCTAAGAACCAGATAGAGCGATGTATGATACACGTCCTCCTAGCTCCACCTGTCCCTACAGCAAGAGAAGAGGGAACAGCTTCCTACCTCGTCTACACACTGCATGGAGCACATGACAGGACACAGCATAGCCCTGCTGCATTGTATGTCAGGCCGAGGAAAGAAAAACCCATGCGGTTGGTGCTGCAGTTAATCATGCAATAACAATACCCGCAGGAGACGTGTCTGGGAGGCCACTAACCCTTCTTATACTTATTCAGGCAGCCGGTGTTGCAGAAGGAACGAGCGGATGGCGACTCCCAGCAGCCCCTGCCCTTCATTCCCACAGGAGAGTCGCCGGCTGCAGAAAAAAGCTTCACCTTAACATGAAGATGATGAACAAGATGAGTGGAATTAATGTGTTCATAATATGGCTGTGTTCATCATTCAGTGTGTAGCTGCATCGCTGTTACTGGCAGGAAGATTCCTGCCACATGCACTTAGCAATGCAGCACAGCCATAGAAGTTAACAGGAATCTCCAATGCTTGTTACCAGAATGCATCAGGACGCACTTCAGTGCACGAGGCATCATTTAACTCCCTGCGTGCTGGCCACAAGCTGCACATCAGATGGGTTTGTGATGTGACACTTAGAGGATTACTGGGTATGTTAGCAGTGCATATATTACGCATGGTCTTTAAAAATGTAACAAAAAACAAATCAGTGCATTATAACACAGTAAAATCATTACGATTAAGTAAACAAGTCAAATGCATTTTGCTTAATGCACTAAGGGTTTTATTTACTGCTCAACAATTTATCCCATCATTCAGTTTTCACCCAGTGTAAATATGGCCATAACACGGTCTTAAAACAATGTTACCTTTTGGAATTCCTCAAATATTTTGGGCAAAAGGTAAAGATATGCTTTAGTGTGACGGCATTTCAATTAATCAGACCCTGCACCTCCTCCTGGTACATGGTTGAGTAAACTATACTTACTATGTCGAAGGGCGGGAACTCGATATGGCTGGCATGAGGATCCATGGGGTTGCCCAATTGAGAATTCTGTGCTTGACTGGGATGTCTGATTGACTATTCTGTGCTCAATGAGAATGCCTGATCTACACACTTAGGGCCAGATTTACTAAACTGCAGGTTTGGAAAAGTGGAGATGTTTCCCATAGCAACCACTCAGATTCTAGCTGACATTCTCTAGTATGTAATACAAAAGTGAGAGTTGGAATCTGATTGGTTGCTATAGGCAACATCACCACTTTTCCAAACCCGCATCATAGTAAATCTGGCCCTTAATGTTAGGTTTGGGGTTTGGCTGCCATTAGGGTTAAAGTCAGTGTCGGGTTTTGGTGACTTCCGCCTCCATAGGACACCCTTAACTCTACGTGTGTACTTACGCGCATATGTTACTTACGTAAGTGCGTATTCATCTAACCACGCCCTCAAAGCACATTTAAATGCTTCCCACACCCTCTTTCACGTAACTTCTACCATCTGGATTTAAACCACGCCCCTCCGTACGTATGTCCCTAGGTGCGTGCCTAAAGTACTTACGTGTGTAAATACGTCATTTGCATGGAAAAAGTTACCACGCATGCGCAGTTAATCCGCTCCTAAAAATACGTACGCAATCCGCTGTAAAAATGGATCTGTGAATATGGTCTGTTGACCTTAGTATAGAGTAAATTAACCTGTGGGTAATATGGGTAAAATGACCCTCTATCCCATATAGCACACCCCTCCCCTAAATCTCTACCTCCAGGCCAGAGTTTTCCCATCTGTCCTGACTATGCCATTCCATAAGTGCCTCAGATAACTGTGCAGCGCCTTTAATTGTTTTGTCTACTGTAGCCACTGTGATGACTGAGGAAGTCTGTAAGTACAGTGGGCTGGATTCACAGTATTGCGCAAAGTACCACATTCCCACATCAGAAGGCAGCAGCCGCCCGATGCCGCATTCCATGTGGAAATTGGCGAACATGGGAGGCGTGCCCACACTCTGCATCTGAGACATGCATGGAGGGGTGGGCATACATAGTTAAATTGTACAGAAAGGGCTTGGCTTGTAGATGCATGCGGAATACTTAAGGTAGGATCCTGTTGGCGGATGACCCCATCCGCTCATAGAGGGAGTGCCCTGCTCTTCAGCATGCAGGGCTGTGGATCATAAATGCTGTCCGCTAGCCTCCTGTGCATTGCAGGGTCAGTTTGCAGAGAATGATTTTCCACAGTCTGGCAGCACGTATGAGAGAATACAAATATACTTGGATGGAAACAGTGAGCTCACCTGTGCCTGAAATGAATGTGCTGCTGATATTAGGATCTTTCTCTTTTGGAAACTTTCTGTTGTGACCGATAATTGCTGTAAGGCCAGCTTTAGCTTTACCATTAAAAGCATGGGAAAATCTATTTACCTGTGATAGCAGTGGTACTATCACTCAGCTAATGACCCCTTCTTCTAAGAGGCTAGCATGCTTAAGGACTCTAAACCAACACTCTGAACAGTGTTTGTCAGATATTTTGGAATAACAATATTAATATTGAAATAAAACCCTTTTAATGATGTAACACTGAAATATGTCTGCAGTTCCCTTAAAAGTATTCAGAATTGCCTGAGGAAATAGAGAGTCTCACATGGGACCAGCCCAGACTCTGCCGCTCGTTTCTGTGTGTTTGGACGGTTTTGTCTAAACTCTGAAATACTGAACATACAGAGTTGAGTGGCCTGATCCCATAATATGGCCCTTACTAAATGGCGTCTGTTTCTCACACCAATAAGAGGAGCGGACAGTATTATCAGATACAAGGTGAAAATATGCAGCCAATCAGCTTTTAGCTTTAGTCCATTGAACAATGAAAGCCACTTTATGATTTGTAAGTGCAAAAAAAATCCAGTGTTGGCTCAGACTGCTCCAACCAACTTAATAAAAATGCATGTTACACACATTTTAACAAAATACTATAGTAGTTATCGGAGGGTTAGGGAAATAAGCATTCTGTGAACTCTTCAGTGAATACACTCTCTCTTATATGTGCTTTTGATGGGAGTCGAGTTAGCAGCATAGTAAGAGTGTGACACAGTACTGAGGACTTGAAGTGCACACATTTCCATGCATTCATCTTTTCCTATTCAACAACATACAACTGTCCAAACTTTATTGAGTATGTTCCACACATTGTAGCGAGCAGTTTCTGTGGCTGATACATGTCGCAATCCAGTGTACATTAGTACAAGTCTAGTTTTGTGCACCTGTCCTCATTAAAATGTAGTGCTGACACAGGTTATTTTGGATTATCCCTGGCATCACATCATGTGGTCTCTTCGCTGTGCAAGTCATAAAGCTGTCATTTAGCCTTGCCCACCACTCTACACATGGGTTGTCTCACCAGATAACTCGTTTTTGTGCTGTAATTTTGCTTGGGTAATATCTCCCCAATCCTGGAATTGCTCCCCTCCCCCAGCCCTCAGGATAAAATGTACCATTACAGACCACACACGTCAGAAGCACAACACTTTCTGTTATATATCCATCATGTTGCATACAGAAGCCTAAGCTGAAAACCTAATATGAACCTTGGGAATCATTGGTGGACCAAAATAACTTAGGTAGTTTACAGAAGACCCCTGCAGGAGTTGAATCAATAGAGATTACAAACAGGACACATTACTGTACACAATGTGCAGCAGATACCGAAGATAAGTCAAGACAAGACAATAAATCAATACTGGAAAGCTAATGATGAATATGTTGACAAAGAACCAATAGATTGTAGATTTAGATGTCAAAACCACAAATAAAAATATATTGGATGCGGCAACATCTTCTTCATAGTTGAGAGAGATATATGGCTACGATAACCCAGAAAGCAACATATCTAATAATAATTATTTCGCAATTATTTAGTGATCATTATTTAACTGGAGTCATTAGTAGTAGACCAACTTATGCCCAATAACAAAGAGATGGGTTCAAGTGGAACTCACATACTGGATACACCGCACCTCAGGCTGGAGCCTTTCTCAATAATCATTTGAGAAGTACACATTCTGGTGCCTTACATCTTCTCAGACAGACAGACAGATAGATATGAGATAGATAGATAGATAGATAGATAGATAGATAGATAGATAGATAGATAGATAGATAGATAGATATAATAATAATCTTAAATGAATGAAAAAGGCAAAATACTCTGTGCAATTTTTATCTGCCATTCTATTTAAGATTTCTTAAACAGTAGAACATTACTTCCCATGCCTACAAACAGTGGTTGCTATTTTAATTTGATCTTTTACAGGTTAAATAGTTAGCATTGTGGTCATCTGAGCACTGATGACATCACTAGACACATTCCAATATAAAGCATGAATTAACCATCCACAGATTACATTTATTCAATGCAAGTCTGTTATGCTGTCAGGCACAATTCTACAATGGTCACCACCAACTGCATAGTGATGATGCACATAGAGTAAAATGAATATATTTACATAAATATAGATATATCAAATGAATCATTTTTGACTGTTCAAAAATCTGCCCCATAAAACGTAATAATCTGTAACTGCAATATTTCTAATTAAAGCATGAACCTTTCACATTAGAAATAAGTTTTAATAATGTCAACTGATTTGTTTATAGAAGGTATGACCATGCACACAGTTCTTCCTGTGCATGTTCTAAACTTCTAGATGTGAACAGCTGTTAAAATTCAACCTGACAGGATAGCTGAAAGAGTAATGTCCCTGCTATGCTTTTTAGCTTGTAAGACACATCAACAGCAAGGGCGCTATTGTAAAAATATATCCTTTAATCAAAAAAACTACAAAATTGCTCATTATAAATAACTGAAATTGTCCACAATATAGATAAGCTGCATTCAGCTACGTGTGTGTGTGCAATGAGTGGAATGCCTTCTGCACCTATTAGTTACATACTTGCTTGTCCCGGAAACTGAAATACAATCAAAGTTTATTGAATGTGCGGAGAAGGCTAGACTTGTTGAGTATGATGTGAACGGCTATTTGCTGTGCAAGGGAATGTCAGTCATTGACTGGCTGTCTGCAAGTTAATGACATCCAATAGCTGTTAATTAGGTCCTCTGCGTGGAACCTTTACAATGATATTCAAAGAAAAGCAGAACACATCTTATAAACACAAGAGACCTACAACAATGGTCATGGAAAGGCTTTGACACCCAGTTGGTGAATATAAGCAGGAAACTGAGGCTATGTTCTCATTGTTGATTCATTTATCATCACAACTCACCATCTCAGGTCTCCTGCTTGCCTTTCACCAAGAAGCCCATGACAGAGAAACACAATCAGACTTCATATTGGCAGGAGATTTACGCAAGCCTGCATGCATAAATCACCTGTCATTCATTAATGCACATGCCCAGATCCCTGGGCTATGCATCACAATGCAAGACATATGGATGTTTTTCTGTACGTGGGGCAGGCCAGGCCTCTATATGCCTACTTTATACACTCAGTGGACTGTCCTTCCTATGTATATATCGTAAAGATTGAGTTTAGTCTTTATGTGCATTGACCTTGTTTGCACATTTACCCCTGCGTGTGGACAAGATAAGGGAGATTTCTGGACATGTCTAAAATTCCGGATGGGGGGTGGAGGAGAGAACTTTCCACTCATGCACAGAACACAGTAGCTGCCCTTTCATACATTTGCACTGGGCTTCGGGATCAGGCCCAGAATGTGCAATTCTGCAATCATAAACTGGTAAAACAGATCCAACACGCACACAATTATATATATATATAGATACAAAGAAGGCCCCCAGCACTCCTCCAATGAACCAGTAACAAACCATGACATTCTGGGCCGTATTCACAGATCCGTTAGGTAAAGGTACACAATTATACGCACGTACGTTGTAAGGCAACACCCATGACACATTTTCGGTGACTTACACCTCCATAGGGCACCCTTATCTCTACGTGTGCATTTACATGCATATCATACGTACGTGCGTATGTAACTAACCGCGTCCTCAAATGGTCATTTAAATGCCTCCCCCCACCCACTTTCACGTAACTTAGTCCGTACGGATTTTAACCACTCCCCTCCGCACGTATGTCCCCAAGTGCGATTCACACATACGTGCCTAATGGACTTCCGTGCGTAAAATCAACATAAATAGCATAAATAAAGTTACTACGCAGGCGCAGTTACTCCCATCCTAAAAATGTGCACGGAAGTCCGCGCAAAATCGGATCTGTGAATACGGCCCCCTATCTTTAAAATAAAAGTCAGAGTGTTTGTTACATACATTTGCAAATATATGATAATTTAAAAATGCATGATATATGACCCAAAGTTTTGACTTTAGAGTTTTAGAGTTAGGACCAAAACAGAGAAGCCTTTTAAGTGGCCGGTGGCTCTCTGACTAATTTTAAAGCGCACCTGCTCTGTATTAACTTGTAAATTGATCTGCGCAACCTCCATTGTGTGTGTGTGTATATATATATATATATTATACACACACACACACACACACTAAGGGCCAGATCCAGACCTATGCAAATGATACGCCCGTCCATGTATATCGTATTTACGCTGGCGTACCTACGAAGCACGCCCCAAGGAACTACCCTCGGTCGTCCGTATTTTTGCCGTCTTACGCTTGCCAAACCCTTCCTTAACTTAACGCAACGGATGAATGTACATACGCAGCTAAGCACGCCCATACTGTACGATTTAAATTCCACACCGCCCCCGAAGCATAATTACGGGTGTCGTATGGCTAGCACGACCCATCATCCATATTTACGATGCTGTTACGATAAAGGCCCTTACGCTCTGAGTTGCGTGGCGTAACATCTGCCGCGCGCATGCGCAGTAAGTACTATTGGGCGCTTTTACACACACGGCAAGCGTAAAATCATGGGCGGCTGTAGTTCTGGATCTGCCCCAAAGATACTGTCCAACATTTTTCCAGAAATGCCTTTCAGGCTATAGAATACTGACGTTTGAACCGTAAAAATGTCAGTTTTTCTTGTTGTGACTCCGATGAAAACCGGAAGGTGAGCAGTTCAAGTATCGATATTCCATAGCCTGAAAGGCATTTCTTGCCAACACTATTACATTTTTTTTTTATGTCATTTGTTCTGTAAAGTAAACACCTGCGCACCAGTCAGCAGTCCTCCAAATGTATATTAAAGATAAATTAAACACAATTATGGCAGTGTATTAAGGATATTTTAGCAAGTTTAATTAGAGCTAAAGAGGCCTCTAGGCATAAAATAAGCATAGTCAACTATTTATTAAATAGGCAAATGCAAATACATTGCTCTGTTTCTGCCTCCTTCCCATATTACACAATAGGACAGCCTGCAAAGTTTTCAAGAAAAGATTTCCTGGCTCTTTAATGTTCTTAATAACTCTTAGGCAGGTGTGATGTACATAAATGCACAAGAACTGTAAAACATAATCCCCAGGCATAATCTGTCAATAAATAGTTATTCACAACAAAAAAAGCAAAATGTAAATGCATTAAACAGCTTAGTGTTATTCATTAAGCTCATTACAACATAGCATAGATAGTTATTGATCACCTGCATCTTATTAATGCATTTAATATGTGATATTGCATAGTATGGTAATGGTAATTGGGCTGACAGTGCACAGAGGGAATTATGTATTACCAAGTACATGTTAAGTAATAATGTATTATTAACAGTTGTGTATTGTATGTGTGTATGTGTGTATATATATATATATATATATATATATACACAGTATGGGGCAGATCCAGAACTACGCATTTCCGCGAATTTACGTGTGGCGGA
The DNA here is from genome assembly GCA_011038615.1 of Limnodynastes dumerilii. Classification (NCBI taxonomy): domain Eukaryota; kingdom Metazoa; phylum Chordata; class Amphibia; order Anura; family Limnodynastidae; genus Limnodynastes; species Limnodynastes dumerilii. The sequence goes on along the minus strand of WWET01003221.1, from coordinate 126,520 downwards.
GACATAAATTCGCAGATTTGTACACACTGCGCATGCGCACCACAGAAAATACGCACATTCACGTAGCGTATTTTAGAACGTATGGGTGATTCACGTATTTCAAACGTAAATACTTACGTGTGGGCGTGCCAAATTAACATGTGCCCCCTTTTATAGTGCCCAGCCATCTGCCCCCTCCATTTACTTTACTTACCTTTTACTTCTTTCTTTCTTTAACTTCTTTACTTCTTTCTTCTTCAGTCTGGCTCCTCTCCGCGGCGTCTGCGCGCTCCTCTGATCCCTGGAGATGTCGGACGGACGTCACGTGATGTCGTCACGTCCGACACCCAGGGAGCAGTGCGGGGCAGGAAGAAGTCGGGCCAGGTCCCAGAAGGTAAGTAAAATTTTTTTTTTTTTGTTAACTTAAGCCTTTTTTTAAATGAATTTACTCCGGGCAGGCAGGAAGTAAATTAATTGAAAAAAAAAAGGGGAGGCTGCAAGGCTGGCGGCGGCACCGCGGGCCATCAGACGAGGTCTGGCGGGCCGGATTTGGCCCGCGGGCCTTGTGTTTGACACCCCTGTAGTAGAGCATGGGCTTTTTCAGGCACTCAAAGACGCTCAAGCGATTGCATTTAAATTAATGCTTATTTTGTTGTAGTCTTGGATCTGGAGAATATAACGGTACATTGCTTGCTCTAGCACAAGTAAGGTACATCGCTGACGATGCTAATCAATTAGCGTGCACATTTTGACTCCTTTCTTGAAGAACCTCACTTCTTTCTTACAATATAACATGTCTGTAGAAAACTGGAGTGATGGCAAAAGCTGAAAACAAACACATCTTTTACAGGTAATATTAAATCTGTAATACATTAAATATTGTTAATCTAGTTTATTTTATTGAATATTCAAATCACTGCGTGCCTAAGTCTTTTTAATGAAATCAAGGAATGGAAATGGAGAAATTGCATAAAATTCTGTTGTAAGTATCAGGAGCTGTGTTACAATTCACATATTATAAGGAATGACATTTTAAGGATATTTTCTAAATTGGGGAAGATGTACATTTATCTGAAAATGTCTCTATTATATCATTTGTACAGCACTGTGGAGCCTATACAGCTGGCCATAATAGTACTATTGTATACACATTATTAATACCGGCATTCACACAATATCACATGATTACACACTGTAGTATATGTCTTCTTTGATGTCAGCAATTAAACAATGGCATTCTGAAAATAGTACTCGGTGCACACTTCTGGTAATAATACGGAATGGAAATAAAATCTATTCTTAGCTATGTGAATATAAACATAACATAATAAGACATAACAGAGTTATAAATAACAAAACATCATTTCGAATAGAAGAATCCCTTCCTGTTTTAAATGAAATTTTCCTGCAGTTAATCTCTTCAGTGATTACACATGAGGATGTCTCTTAAGGGTAATGCATTTATCCCATGCATATTAAATATCCTGCCATAAAGAGATCCCCATTATCCCTCTTCTTCTATCTCTGATCACATATTCCACAGCACAACCTTAATTATGCAGTATGTATGGGAAGACAGAATGGGTACACAATCCATAACTGTCTAGACCTCATTGGGACCAGCAGAATGATCGCACACTGAAAATGTAGCACACTTTATACTACTGGTATATCTATCTATTAACAACTGTAAACATAGAATGTGCTGGCAGATATGAGCCACTTGGACCATCCAATCTGTCTATTTTTTTTATTTAGACTGTACTTACCCTAGATCCTATTTGATCATAGGTTAAGGTTTATATTTAACCCAAGCATGTTTAAACTGTTAACCGCTACCACCTCCAGTTATCCAGAACAGAACACAGTATGCCAGGGGCCTCATTATCGCCTCCTCATGAAGAGGTATGAAGAAGCATAACAGCTAACCAAATTATTTAAGTTCTATCATGGGGAGGTGTTGAAACGTTCAACCAGAAGTCGCGAGCTGTAGCGGCTGACAGTCATCATCAACATGTGTTGTGTGGTACTGAGAATGCAACAAATAAACATACATATAAAAATAAGTATATGTATAAAAAAGGCAATTTACTGCAAGGCCTTGAATTGGTCAACATGGAAATAAAGGACAGCAAGGGCAATATCCACAATAGGTAAAGCATTAAATGAGGTGGTTTTCCAGGTCAAGTGGATATCTTTGAAATCAGAGGGAGGATGAGACAAAGATAATTTACTGTAAAAGGGTTTTGCCTACAGAAAGGGTGATAGATAGGAGAATTGTCACAGCAATGGTGGCATGGATTCAATAAATAGAATAATCCATGTACAGGACAAATGTACTCAAAGTGGTGATATAACAAATATTGTTAAATTAAAACATTCAACCAATCCCAAAATGAAACATTTATTAAATAAAATGCTCACAATGGATTTATGTAAAAGGATGACTATTGCTACCCTTTTTTGCCATAAAATCAAGAATTTGCCCCCTCCCCCTGTTACTGTCGTGTGTCCCTGATACAGTATTTGTGGAACTAAGCAGTAAAATTCTAGTAAAATTCTAGTAGACACAGAATATCATGTCTTTAAAGCTAAAGTATGTCTGTGGCATGTCATGGAACAACATAGCATTGTCATAGAGGATTTTAATAAAAATAAAATGAATGTAAAATATGCACATTATATGGAATCAGGAATAGGATTCCCACAGGCAATAATATAATGGAACAGCCAAATCTGTTATGACGTGTTACTGTGAAAACACAGATTTAGCATAATAAGAAGCTTCTCTACAATCCCCAGTATGAGGGAATAGCAGCATATTATGGTATTTGTGTCATTAATCAGCCCTTAGGTTTCTACATCTGTTCCAGTGGATCATTTTTTAAGGGACCCAATTTCTTATTTATAATGGAAAATGGTAATTTATAAAACAGATCAAATTGGTTTCAACAAAAATACAAATCTAAATAGTCTATGTTCATTGCTTACTATTTCCACACCAATATGCATAATTGTAACTCATGTAATTAAACATTAAAAGGGGTAGGCGTGTGATACATTTTTGCTATTATACATTGTTAGCTAACAGATAAAATAGCAATTCAACTAAATATAAAGAAGCAAAATATGTGGTTTCTAATGGCAAGAATTGAAATGTAATTTGTAACGTATTTAAGTTATGTGAATCCTAATTGTCACTATATCTAGGAACACATAGCAGTCATTTATCAGCTTCCAATAAATCAGTCACTAGATCCATTTCTATAGCAGCAAATTACGTTTACTTTATAAGACCACGCATAGCTCTCGTATATACAAATGTGCTGTATGCTCTCCCATTAAATGTGGAAATGTATTCAAGTCCTTTTCCCTAGATGAAAAAAAAGGCAGTTTTCTGCCTTTCCCTCAATAATCATTTCTTTATCAAATGTACAGCTAAACGTTCTGGCAGATGCAGGGTTAACCTCATCCCAGTATTGGAAGCCATTTATAAGACATTGGTATAAGAGGATATTTAGAGCACTGTGGTACAGAACATTTAACTTTTCTATGCTATAAAAATTCTATTTCCTTCATTTCTATGGCGTAAACAATAATTATTATACACATTCAGCCATCTACTCATTCCCATTCATAGGGTCTGACCTTGGCAGGTGATGGAGGGAGGAAGTGCTTTCTGGTAGCGTATAAGGCAGAGGTGACCGATGAAGTTCAGACACATCGTTCTCCAGAAAGATGTCACAACACGACATGTTCCTTGCAATCATTTTCCTGCTGTCCAGGAACTGCTTACTCAACGACCAGGAACTGCTTACTCAACAGAGCTGACCAGTGTTACAGCAATACCCCTCTCATCTCGTCAGACTGTCATCCGGCTATCACAACATAAATCCTTGTATACACCAATGTCAATCCTCGCATGGCTACTGTAGCTTTATGCAATACACATATTAACTGATCCAATTAGGGTAAAAATACAAAAATAAAAGTAATAATTAACCAACACACAGTCAATCATAAACTCTTAGTAGTTGTGGCACAGTACAGTTCCTTTTAACTGAAGTTTAGCTAAATCACATTAGTAAATTAAGCATATATACCATAAAAATTCTGATCATTTGTTTTCTTCAAATAGTCACTGATGAAGGTGGTCATTGTATACAAATTAAAGAATGACACAAGGCATAATTACAAGTGTCTACTACTTACAGAACAGAAACACCTTGCTCTGTCTGTGTGATCCTTTGTCTCAGTATCTGCTGATCCCCTAGGCTGACAGAAGAGACTATAGATCCCTGAGGCTCCTGGCACAGTCAGCAGTTTATTTTGTTAGGAATCTTCTTGTAAAAATCCACATTGCCTTTTTTAGTGTTAAGACTGATCCAAAAATCTAGCTACAGCGCTGAGACCATCACAACACACAAACAGAAGGAAAGTACCTTGCCTCCTTACAGATGCTGTGTCTTTCCACAAGGATGGAGGGAAGTAGAGAGGAGGTGTGATCACATTATCCTGTGCTCGGAGAGGATGCCTGTCATCAGGAAAAAGACAGTTCCCAGTCCTTTCCCTGGTGTACGCACAGATTTCCTGAGGAGAGACTGTGAGTCGTGTGTCCAGTCCCAGCTGGTCCTGGGTGATTGCCAACTTCAATACAAAAGCCTAGAACAGCTTGTTATGTACAGCAGCTCAACAGAGCCACCATCAGTTCAAAACGGGATCATATCCTTCCTATCTCATTACAGAGCTCATTACTATGGATGAGGCAACACCTTGTAAACATGGAAACATGTATGCTTGCGAGTTTCCAACTAGTGAGATTACAATTCTTACAGTTCGTTGAGCTTCGATGCACAAATGAAGAACATATTAATTATTAAAGAAACATGAAAGAATTTGGTTTATGGAAAGTATATTTTTGAAAAGTCTTGTATCGAACATTCCTCTACACATATTTTCTTCACATTAATTATCAGGCAATCCTGGCTTCTCTATGTTTCTTGTGTTTCTCTATTATGTAATATGGAATAGCCATCTAAACATAAAAATAAGTGAGTAAGACAAACTGGAGGTCACAAGGGAAGGATGACAACTTCACAGACCAAGAGGCTAGCCGCAAGGGTTTACACCCTGTCCCTGTATGTGTGTTTAAAATTGATAACTTCATCATTATATAGCATCTTTTAAACCACTTCATTAAATGGTGAGATTATCACTTTCACAACAGCAAAACATTTGTAAAAAACGTGAAAAGTTATAAAAAAAAAAGATAAATTGTGAAAGATAAAAAAAATGATTTATTTTATTAATGTAAACACCTTTCATATATCTTTAGATGAGATTTCCTGATGGGAGTCGCTACCGTGAATGGGGTCTTTTAAAAGTAGAGACAGACAAAAGCTAATTTTCGGCTTTTTCTATTTTGAAAAGGCCATCATTTTCCCAAAAATATTTTGGAATGGGTAAGCATGCCGATCAGAATACTTATTTTTTGGTAATACCAACTCCTATAAACCTCAAATGTGCTTTTGAAAAAGGGCGGAGCCCCGAAATGCATTAAGGATCTGGATTTAGGGCTGGAAAAGGATCTCCTCTCCTCCGGTGTCTGACTGTGCCCAGGATCATGTATTCCATCTGCCATGTGGACCTCCCTTAGAAGCGGCTCGATCGTGGACAGTGTTTGGACTCTTGGTAGGGGATTTGTTTCTCCTTTAGCCTATCTTTTATTGTCACTGTATATTTATTGTAATCCACATTTTAGAATTTGAAGTAAAAGCAAAAGTTTTATCTCATCAGTTTTAACCACTTCATTGTTTTTGGTTTAATGCTGGATTTACTGATACTTGTTTCTTTTCCTCGCATGTGTGTTTGGATCACCCTGTTTGGGAACATGACTGTGGGGTATATAAAGGACAGTTTTACCTTGAAAATATTGAAAAAAGCATAACTATAAAAAAGTTTAAGCATAAAGATGGACATGTTGATAATAGTGCATTGATGACAGTCATTTGGAGTACCAACATTTTTGTTGTTGAAATGATTTATTTTCTTAGTAGCAAGGACCTCATACCTGAGGTTAAATGTAATGTAACAAATTTATTGTCAAGTATGGTTAATGTATACCCAACTGGACTAAAACTCTAACAACCTTTGAAGATGATAACAATCTGCCCAGATTTCAATTTGTAACAACTAAAAACGATCACCCAACATTTGGTATCGGTTCATCTTGGCAAATAACATGTTGCTGGTTGCTGTTTTGTAAAAAAATCCACATATCTGATTATGAGGGGCCACCATAGAAGCACTGACATAACAATGACCCTGGAGAACTTATAATCCATTCAATGAATCCAAATGAATACTCAAAGTGACCTTTGTGGTCTTATGCCTCCACAGTGACATTTGTGTAAGAAAACGTAGTTAGCACTGTGTAAAATACCATTCTGCAGTACTGAGCATGCTGGAAATTTAACACCTACATGGCTTATGTCCCCTCCTGGTCCACGGCCTTCTTTCAGACTTTTTAAACAGTGGAACCAGTGTACTGTATGCACTAAACATAAACATTGCACTAAAATGATGTAAACCCAGCCATGCTTCTGTTTTCTGGGTGCAAGCAATGCAATGTTTAAGTCCAAAAACTATGCAAAAAAAAATGCTACTGCAGTACAACCAAAAATGTTTTCCTCAGTATATTATTGATAACAGCAGTCCTGGCAACAGAGCGATGCTAAGTGAGTCAGGCCTAGATCTCTTTCCCGGAGAAGCTTAGCCAAAGACTTACTGGTGGATGCAGGGGATATAAGGAACCCATACCAATGGGATATGGCCCCAGTATTACTAGCTGAGGTGATTCGACTCACGATAAATTCTGGACGCAGGAGCAGTGACCCTGGGGTTTTAACTATACTAGTGACCCAGGGCTGGATCCAGACCTACAGGCACCTTGTGGGCGCCTGAGGTCATTGCAGCTGGCATTGTAGCGGGGAGTGCACGCCCCCTGCTCTCCCCGCTGTCGGTAGGAAATCTGGACACTTACGTGTCCAGATTCCTACCTTAACTTTTACAATCACGTATGCTTCCCCCACCTGTCCCCTCGTTACCATGTCTATCTCCGCCTTCACGGCGGAGATACGACATTCGTAATAGTGGGGACAGCCCCTTTCTTGTAAGAGCCAGCGTACGTAACATTTGGTACGTACGCCAACCCTAAGGCCATCATAAGTAGGTTGTGTACAACCTTCATCACATATTGAAAGTTAGAAGGGGAAAAGTTCAACTTTTTGCACAGCTCAGAAAAGTGAAGAATAGAGACAAGCAAAAGAAGAGCCACAATTGTCTAAAGGCCACAGCAGCTCCATGAGTTTGGCTTGAAGTTGATAATATACTCAGTCAGCCGCAATGAACAAGTTTCTAATAGACAAGCTAATATTAGCTTTGTGAACCAATGTCCTATTCTATACCTTTAAGAAATCATCTACAGATCTCAGACTAAACTCCATGAAGGGGCGGGAGGGTCTGAGTAACCAGAGCAGATCATTCAGAGATACTATAGGGACCAAGCTTCTCCCCAACTCCGCCCAGGGCTTATTAGTTGCTGGGAGGGACCAATCCTGTATTTGTAAGAGAATACTGGCTTCTTGGTAAACTACAAGACCAGGTAGCCCGAGACTGCCTACATGTTTTGGAAGAACCGAGAACGATTGCAGAGCTAATTTTATTTTTATGTGGGGGATCTGGCTTTCTGGAGAGCTAAATGGATATGTGTGACTATGTAGAACATGAGGAGAATAAATGGGAAATAATGATGTGTTCCAGACTTATGATTATGTAAGTATAAATAGAATATGCAGAACAGATAGCAAATAATATTATGACACTGACATTTTAGCATAAACAGAATGTGCCCTTTTAAATGGCTATCCCGCCTATATGGTGGGGATAGAGCCATTGTAAGGGAAGGGTCTGCCACTTCCCTGTAAGTACTGATATACATACTTCATTAGCTTGCGTAAATTCACTGTTGGCCTTAGGTCTGGATCTACCCAGACCCCAATGCTCTAACACAGAATTTTATAATAAGAGGAGACAGTGGAAAATGAAGGCATAAAAAATGAATTAGCCATTTTGGTATTTTCAATAAAAATCCCTGAATCTTGTTATTTTTTTTTGGCCAGCATGGTATCAGCTGAGTGTCCTGAATATTTGTGTAAAATTGGAGCACATATAAAGTAATGCTGGCTACACACTGCACCATAAAACTCTGATTGCTTGGCACATTGCATAGAGAACAGACTACCTGACAATCGGGGATCCCCACAGCCCAATCTCAGAGACATGTTACACATGGTCTTGTAAGATTTTAAGAGATTGTTCAATATCTCTTTATAGTTGTCTGACTTATGGTTCCCTACGAAGTTTTGCTCTTGAGAGGCTTTCATAAAGCTTTTTCAGCGTGATTAAGCAGATCATGGAAGCTCCTATCGAGCATCTTTTCTATTATTTGCAAACCTACAAAGATCCACTCTTTTATCCTTGCCTCACTGATCCAATGGATCAGTGTGCAAATGTAAGCCCACTTTGAACCACTGCTTTCATAAAGGTCTTTGCAAGACACAGCTTTATATGGAGTGGAGGCAGATACACTTTCTCAGGAACAAGTGGAGCACTGACAACATTCTTCACTCCTAGGGTTAGTAAAGTTTGTTTTGTCCACTGCTTCCAAATGTAATGGTTTTTCCAGTATCTGCTGTCCTATTCACACAGACAATAGTAGTACTTGGTAAAACCGACCTGTAGTCCCAGCAAGAGCAAATTACTTTTAAGTCACCACAGACATGACATTTGTGCTCTTTATATTTGATTTTATTCAGCAAGAGTTTCATGCTCCCATGTGTTTCCTAGCAGCAGAATGAGCTAGTCCATACTATCACAGTCTATCAATCACACTACTATCGTGCTGTGCATACATTCTCATGTCCATACTATCACTCACAATGCTCTCAGTCTCTCTGTACTTCTTTTTCTCAGTCTTCCTTTTCTCTACGTCTTTCCTGTGTTCTCTGCTTCTATTGTTTATTTCTATCATCTCTTCTTAATACTGTTTCTGAGGAACCAAAGTGCTGCTTAAAGCGCACAGTACCCTGTTTAAAAAGTCTGGAAGAAGGCCACGGACCAGGAGGGGACATAAGTCCCTATTCTGATTGACCGGCTGTGGGCTGCACAGAGGTGGCCCTAAAACTCCTAATGAGGTTCACATCATGTCACAATGCTCCCAGGCCTAGCCTGTCCCTTATAGGCCATGGAGAGTCGCGGCACCCCAAGAAGACGCAACGCACAATTTGAGAAACGTTGATATAGTGTATGTCTAGTTTATTTGGTTTCTACTTGCTAAATAAATGCTGGACAGGGTGACCTGGTTTATGTGATAGATTTCATCAGCATACTTTATATTTCTATTATTATTAGGGAGTTGCAAGATCAATAGGACCTGTTCAATATCAGATGAACAAAAGACTTGCTGTAAAACTGTGATGTCCCCTTGGAAGTGTCAGTTTATGGATTAGTGGACAAACTAATCATTTATTGTAATTAAAGACACATCGAGGAACCCAATGCAAGCTACAGAAGTCCCAGTTTATTTCCCATACACAGGCAGAATATAAAACAATACTTACAAAGGTCTTATTTAAAATTTCCCTATATAAAAATAACATTTATTGTGCTGGTTTCCTTCTGTTTTTTATTATTTTAATGGATAATATAATTTGTCCCTCTCATGTGTTAATTCCACTCTTGCACCAAACACTGGGAAGTGACTCTGGCTATCGTGTAATGGGATGATCATGTTTTATAAGGTAAATATAGGCAAACGGCAACACCTGGCATATTGCTAGATGTAGTGGAGCAGGAGCTTTAGTTGGTTTAGTAGCCTTCAGTTCAGTAATATAAATGACTGAAGGCAGAGAGGAAAACCTCTCTCATCAGAGCCTTAAGGTCATGTGCTAAAATCAATATTTTGCCAGAAGGGAGATTAAAATCTGGAGCAATGAAATAATCTTCCATCTGCTGGTCTGTTATTTCATCTGAAAATAAATAATAAGCCACCCTAAAGCCTTGTTTAGAAGTTAACTATTTGCAATGCTGTTTTCTACATAATAATTTTATCCACATCATATGAAAAAGGCATTAATGAAAATTGTGTTGCACTAGATTGTAATCTCTGACACACTCTCATTCTTTGTGTTTTCCTGCCTACCCCTATATTACCATTTGCATAAACCTCTATTCTTTGACCTCTGTCTGGTCAATGTACAGTATACCACACACTTTTTCTTTTTTGTTTGCAGGGCCATATTAAGATTCATAGGAACCCTTGGGAAATTGTGAGGGCCCCTGAACATATTACATTTAAATTTGGTAATAATGTCATACAATAAATGTAATGAAAAAAGAGATACATATATATAAAACCATACCAGCAGCAGAATCTTACTAGATATGCATATGTTGCTGTAATGAAAAATAACAATAACTAAGATTATTAGGATTCCAAAGAATTCCATGCAAACATATTTATGGATTCTGAAGCAATAAATATACAAGTGCAGTTCAGTTAAACCACAAATTGCATGTAAACCCAGCTGTAACTGGAGCACCAAATAGTGATTAGTACAGTGATGCCCATTTAAACCTTTTCCAAAAGCAGGCAAAATTCAGCCACACATGGTGGGAAATTGCATTCATTGCAGTCCCAATCGTTGGGAAAAGTTGAATAAAGCTTCAGAAATCATTTAAAGTTTGTTTATACCAATTAGCAGCTACCGGCTTCCTGCCAAGTTCAGACAATAGAGCTGAGGTCACCCATTCGTTGTCCT
>WWET01003221.1:98953-115650 GCA_011038615.1 Limnodynastes dumerilii | reverse complement strand
GTGTATGCTCATCCTGTGAATTGAATGGGTGATGTCAGCTTCATTGTCTGAGCCAGTGGCTGCTAACTGGTAAATTACCAAATGTTTAATGATTTACTAATGGGCTGCAATCTAGCTTCCCTACCATGTCGTGAAATCAACATCATGGCCGACAAAGATTTTTCTGAACCCAGCTGCTAATCTGAAAAGATTATTTGCAATAACTAGACATTAAACACAAGTTATCGCCCAGATTCTCATGAAGTCTGACATCTTTAAGGATCTCGCTACACAATGTCCGTTACCCCCAAATGTCTGTGAATGACAGCATGTGGCATGTTTTTAGTGCTCTGTTAATATCATAGGTAAATGAGATTCTGAGTGTTTTTTTTTCATTTAAGGATTCAAATATAAAGGTATTCAATAACCAAAACCAAGAATAATGACAGGGACAAATCTTAACATTTATGATAACATTTCAGGGATATTGTTAACTAAGAGGAAACCACTGTATATTTTAAATTGAAGCACCTATTTTCATTTTATGGCAAAGGACACCCGGGGCACTACCACAGTCAAAAATCCTCATCATTAGAGGTTCCCTCCACCAGGCACTGAGAACTCTGCCCATGCCCTGTACCTAACACTGTACCTGACATGGGGCTTTGTTCCCATCTCCTGTGCACAGGAATCAGAGTTGGAAGCACATACGCATTTACAATAAAGGCAGCATTAGCTTTTTATATAGCAGATTAATCAGCTGCGGTTGCTACTTAATGATTTATAAACAGTGCTCAGCGCATGAGTACAGACAGCAGTTCTGGCCAACTCCCTGTTGCTACTACTCCCAGCAGCTTCATACACAGAGCCTTGGCACTCTACTAATAATCTGTAGCAAGCCTCCCTAGCGCTCAGGGCCAGGGGAATGGGCCATGGTTCAAAGGCCCTAGGGGAGGTACTGATTTGAACACAGAATATTCACTTATATACAGTAATTTCTATTTGCATCTATATTAAATGAAGTTAAATTATAGGAACAATCTTATGGCTATGAATAAAACATGTACTATGATTACATTGAAAACATTTAATGTCCTAACAGAAGTAAGCTTACTGTGCTTGCTCCAACAAATGTTACACTGACAGCATACAAAGCCACAGGACAGTGACCACCAAGACCTACTTTTCCTTATGCCTAGGAAAAAATATCAGGAAATACAAGAAATCAAGGGATGAATAAAAGGAATATAAGAGTTTCAATCATGCATAATACTGATTATTTTTGAATATATGACATAATAGCCTAAAATAGTAGGTATTTGACTCTACTACAATATTGGACTGATACAAGGAAGTACTACCCTAGTACATAATTAATAAGAAGACATAGAAATATGTTCAATATAGTATATAAACAGTAATTACTAGTCTGCTAATCTACTTCAGCTTCATTACAAGATATCAAATACCATATTTGTGAATAAGAAATTCTTTTAAAAGAAATGACTTTTATTTTAAAGATAGAAAGTTATGCTTTGTTGCTGGTTAATTGCAAGAGTGGTGTGTGTGTGTGTGTGTGTGTGTGTGTGTGTGTGTGTGTGTGTAATAACAGTGTGATAGTAAAGCTGGTCAGTATCTGTGTGCAGTAAGCAATTCAAAGATATATCCCTGCATGCAAAGAATACAATTAACTTGAGTCCCTCTGCAATCAACATGGTTTAGCCCAAGAGTAGCTAATTTCAAGCACTTACTTAAGTCTGGATCCAGTTCTATGTTTCAGCCCACATATGAAAATAATGACCATTGTCACTTGTTTGGTGTGACTGGTTAATAATGATGCACCTGACAATAATCCTACAAAATCCCTGACTTTGTGCAGGTGGACCTAGAAAATTTTGGTCTCACCAAACATTGATTTGCATTTTGTCAATTGATCAAAATAAACTATTAACCCTTCTATTTCTAAAGAGAAAAAATAGACAGTGCTGTAATGCCACTAGTAATTCCAGTTAAAATATGTTAAACTTTCAATGGCTGAATAATTTTATACAACACAGGTCTTAAATATTCCAAAATGTATTCAATAATTTTCTCATAAGTAAATGTTAAAAACATTTTGTACAACATATAAAATATGAATAGTATAAGCTCTCGATTGAGATATTGCCGCTACAAATCCATAATCTGTGTATTTGTAGCTGTATGTTTCTTACATTTACTTATGAGAAAATTATTGAATACATTTTGGAATATTTAAGACCTGTGTTGTATAAAATTATTCAGCCATTGAAAGTTTAACATATTTTAACTGGAATTACTAGTGGCTTTACAGCACTGTCTATTTTTTCTCTTTAGAAATAGAAGGGTTAATAGTTTATTTTGATCAATTGACAAAATGCAAATCAATGTTTGGTGAGACCAAAATTTTCTAGGTCCACCTGCACAAAGTCAGGGATTTTGTAGGATTATTGTCAGGTGCATCATTATTAACCAGTCACACCAAACAAGTGACAATGGTCATTATTTTCATATGTGGGCTGAAACATAGAACTGGATCCAGACTTAAGTAAGTGCTTGAAATTAGCTACTCTTGGGCTAAACCATGTTGATTGCAGAGGGACTCAAGTTAATTGTATTCTTTGCATGCAGGGATATATCTTTGAATGGCTTACTGCACACAGATACTGACCAGCTTTACTATCACACTGTTATTTAGACTTGGGATAGGAAACATCACCTCTCAACTGTAATGTGGGGCCGGATTCAAAGCCCTGGATGTATTGCACATACGTCCTTAATTTACGGAAAATAGCTACCACGCATGCGTAGCAACTATTTTCCGTAATCTACGTATCGTTTTGTTACATAGATGGCATATACGCAATCTACGTAATGAAACGATACGTAGATTACGGAAAATAGTTACTACGCATGCTGTCATATTTCCTTTTCTTCAGGATCTGGATTTTTATTGGTTCGGTCTCACAAAGGCATACACACAGAGAGATTGAGACAAAATCAATCAATGCAATCTTTTTTATTGAATAGATTGACACAGATGATATGACTGACAAAATGATTGTCGATTGTAAACTGAATTGAACACTTTCTGTCAGTGTTTCTATCTGTGTTATAAGCTGTCAGTAGACAGTAGTAACATAGAGCAACAGCCATAGGTCTTTCTCACCTTCCTTAGAGACTCTGGGTTTTCTGTCAATCTCTCCCAAACAGTCTGGCAACCTGCCAGATACCTTATACTGGTGAATGGAGGGTTTCTCCTCTGCCCCTGCTCACTTTATACTAACACTATTTATCAACCACCTCACTAACACTTAGCAACACACTCCCAGCCCCCTTATTACCTAGCAACACCCCTGCCCACCTGCATTAACAACCCCTCCAATCACTGCACAGGAAGGGGTGGAGCTTAGCACAGACACTTCCCTGTTTCTAGCACTTGGTGGTCTGAGACAAAATACCAATATAAATATACAGTGTGTTCATACATACATACATACATATACATACAGTGTACATACACACATATATATACATGTACAGGAGCTGTCATAACTTTTCAAGAACTACCTGGCAACATTTAAGAACACAGTTATAACAAATCAATAACATTAAATATCATTTTATGGTTCTGTCAATTATAATCCATTCATTTTAACACTAAGTGTTTTCTGGGACCCGGATGGTAACATCCCGCCACACATGCGTAGTAGATATTATCGGTAAATTAAGGATGTATGTGCAATACGTCCGGGGCTGTGAATCCGGCTCACTGTTTGCAACAGATAAAATATGACTCCCCTGCAATCAACAGGGTTTAGCCCAGGAATAACTCATTTCAAGCACTTAAGTCTGGATCCAGCCCACAGTCATTAACAGAAACAGCTATGTAGGAGGCTTAAAACTGGGTGAGAAAAAGCCAAGGGGGGGTTAGTGTTAGGGCCATGGAAAGGGATGTAGGGTCAGGCTGTGGGAAAGGGAGACTTGGGGTTAATCTGCGGGGAAGGGAGACTTAAGGTCAGGCTGTGGGGAAGGTTAGGGAGTGGATAGAATACTAACTTACCTTTCGGAGCAGCGTGCTACACAGTGAATGGCACTTGTGTTTTACAACAATGAGGTTATGAGTTTGAATTCCCGAACAAGGCCTTATCTGTGTGGAGTTTGTATGTTCTCCCCATGTCTGTGTAGGCTTCCTCCGAGTACTCCGGTTTTCTCCCACACTCCCCCCAAAAAAACATGTTGGTAGGTTAATTGGCTGCTGAGTAAGTTAACTCTACGGTGTATGCGTGTGTGTGTGTGTTAGGGACTTAAGTATTTAGCTCCAGTGGGGCAGGGACTGATGTGAATCTGAAATATTCCCTGTAATGCACTATGTACTCTGACAACACTATAAAAAAACCTGTTATTAATAAATGCTTTTTGGAGTGTGGAAGGAAATATTCCCCATCATGTGTCTCTAGTTCCCAGTATTTCCCATCATGTTTCGCCAGCTCCCAGTATTCCCCATTACATCTTTCCAGATCCCAGAATTCTCCATCATATCTCTACAGCTCCCAGTATTCTGCAACATGTGTTTCCAGCTCCCAGTATTTCCCATCACAGCTCCCAGTATTCCCCATCATGTCTCTCCAGCTCCAAGTATTCTCCATCATGTGTCTCCAGCCTTCCAGAATTCTCCATCATGTGTCTCCAGCTCCCAGTATTCACTATCATGTCTCCAGCTCCCAGTATTCCACATTATGTCTCTGCCACTCTCAGTATTCTCCATCACTTCTCTCCAGCTCCCAGTATTCTCCATCATGTGTCTCCAACTCCCCATCATGTCTCCAACCTCCCCAGTATTCCCCATCATGTGTCTCCAGCCTCCCAAGTATTACCCTTCACGTCTTTCCAGCTTCCAGTATTCCCCATGTGTCTCCAGTCTCCCCAGTATTCCCCATGATGTTTCTCCAGCTCCCAGTATTCCCCATCATGTCTGTCTCTCTCCCAGTATACCTATTCATCTCTCTCCAGCCTTCCCAGTATTCCCCATCATGTCTCTCCAACCTCCCCAGTATTCCCCAACATATGTCTCCAGCTCCCAGTATTCCCCATTATGTCTCTCCAGCCTCTCCAGTATTCCTCATCACGTGTCTCCAGTCTCCCCAGTATTCCCCACTCATGTGTCCCCTACTCCCACTAATCTCCACGGACTTTAACTTCGTTCTTAGTGAGATAGGTAAGAAGGGGCGTGCCATTCCTTTGTAAGAAGTTAAGGAGTTAAGTGGGTGGGGGAGGCATTTAAGTAGGGCATTAAGGGCGCAATTTGCTAAGTACACACATACTTAAGCACAGGCATATGCATGGAGAGTTAAGGTAGCCCTATGGATGCGGAAGGCTGCTAAAATCCATTGGAACCATGGGAGTGTCATGTGAGATGCTGTGCCACTTAGTTGCGTATTTTTGCAAATCTGAGCATACTTATTTAATTCTTATCTGTAAATCCAGACCTATGTGTCTCCAGCTCCCAGTATTCCCCACCATATGTCTCCAGCCTCCCCAATATTCCCCATAATTTGTCTCCAGCTCCCAGTATTTTCCATTCGTGTGTCTCTGCTACCTAGCAACAGGCACCGGATTGTGGTATTAATGAAACGGATGCACAGTGTGGATCCCACACATACACATGCGCAGTAGCACTGGAGCGAGTGGCATATAAGCGCATTCATCTTAGGTTGAGCAATACGGCTTAACTAAAAAAAACAATCATATATATATCTATCTATCAGTTAACATATCCCTTCCTAAGGAGAGGTTCAAAATGTTGCCAATCAAAGCTCATACTTTTCCAATTTAGATTTATTTCCGTTGTTTATTGCTAATTACTTATGTTTTAAACTCTGTTAAGTGATTTATGTTTATCACAATGGCCTTTTACTCCCATCTATGGAATCTAATAAATTAATTAATTATTATCCTTGATTGGATTTTGCCAAATCCTAATGTAACTGATTAGCAAACATAATAAAACAAATGTATTTCCAGTATTTCCTGTGTACATTTACAGGTAAAATATTTACACCTCAATACTGTAAGGATATAATATGGATATTTGGGAAATACCAGTAGCCACTATGGAATCATGTCAAGTACCAATTTGCTTATCATTTAGACACATAGGCCCTGATTCACACCTAAGATGCT
Organism: Limnodynastes dumerilii; assembly: GCA_011038615.1. Lineage (NCBI taxonomy): Eukaryota > Metazoa > Chordata > Amphibia > Anura > Limnodynastidae > Limnodynastes > Limnodynastes dumerilii. The sequence goes on along the minus strand of WWET01003221.1, from coordinate 109,470 downwards.
GATGCTTCTTAGGTGCGTATTGTTCCGTACAGAGCCACTGTGCATGCATAGTCATATAGACTACGCAATTTGCGTAGGGGGTTCCATACGGATACTAACTATGTGCGGTCTTTAAAGACGTAATTTTTAAGTTAAGAAAAGGCGTGCCGGGGGTTACTTCCCTAAAGTGGGTGGGGGCAGGGATGTAAATTAGGCTGGGAGTGAGGGCTGGGAAATCTACGTTCATTTTTTCTTTCCGTAAGAGGGAGAATACACATGGGTAGTTAAGGGTGCCCTATGGCACTCGTAAGTGCTGTTCAGCACTTAAAATCGGGGACAGGGCGTGGGAGGGGAATTAGTTACATTCAGATCACACACTTATATGTAAAATCTCAATGCACTTTTTTCATGGTTTTTCATGTTGTTTACTTATTTGCATTTTCTACATATGCCACTTAATGTCCAAAATATTTTATAAGTTATGTCCCTGGTTATTTTGTAGTGTACTTCCTTACAACCTTGCCCAGATTCCCTGAGTACCGCCTGACAGTGGTAGTACGACTAGTTGAGAACCCCGGACAGTATTTGTTTCATATATACCAGGATATTGAATGTGTTCATGATTTATGAATTACTCAACAGCACCACCATGTGGTGTATTAACAGAAATAAAATAAATAGTAAAATAGTCCTGCCTGATTGTCTTTGCTACATATTTGATCAGCCTGCAAAGGATGATAAGTCAGATCTCTTTTTGTTCATACTTGAACAAACAAAAAATTATGTAACGCTTAAGCAATGCTGCTCCTAAATTGGACATTGTCCTTCCCCACCATGAGAGAATGCTTAACCTGAATAGCAAGGCATGAAGTGAGGGGGTATACAGGGGTATGCCATACTGTCACTTCTTCCCTGGTTTAAGTAAAAATGTACAAATCTCCTTTCACTTCTATTATTTCTATATTTTCATACCACCAATTCTAAATTTCCACTTCGATCACTGCTGAATAGACCATGATATTTCCATGAAATACATTGGGGTCTATTTACTTACCTGCCTCGTTCCCTGTAAAGGAAGCTGCATCAGACTGGCTTATCATCTCAGCGAGCCTGGCAGCTTCATTCACACTATTTACAAATACTCACCCCTCCTACGAGGTCCCGCGATGATCCACCGGGTCCTCACAGTACTTCGCATTCATGCGATGCACTCTCATTCGGGACTTTGAAATTTTCAAGTCTTCACATCAGAACATTGCAGATGCGCAGTGTATTCATGCCGGGACCGGACAGCTGCAGCCCAACGGGTCGCCCAGACAGGGGAGTTTAAAAAGATTTACTTATTTTTTATATTGTTTTTTTTTTATTGATTTTTTTTTTTACTTACTAAAAAATGTTTTTGTTTATTCTTTACTCGGGCAATATTCTTATGTATTCCGGTGGTCTCCCGTAAGCTGGCATTAGTCTGACGCCGGGAGCGGAGTGTAAAACTCCGTTCCAGCATTTTGTAAATATGCTAGACTTCATTTTAATGCGATAGTGCCAGTTTTAAAGTAAAAACTGGCACTATCCCATTAAACTGATCTTTGTGAATAGACCCCATTATCTCATCAGCAACAAACATGCAGACTTTATAATAACATAGCTTCCTTGGCTAGAATTTAAAGAGTTGCCAGAACATTAACCATTTGATACTCATTAAGCCCTAGTTGCACTGTCATGCTTGTTTGTAACAAATAAAGACTATATAAAAAGAAGTTTGGAAACAGAATTTATATAAACATTTTAATGCAGAGTTTAAAAAAAAAAAAAAGACTAAAGATTTTTAGTAAATGGGATGATCATAATAAATATTGTGTTAATTTTATTTAAATATTACTATTCAAGGGACGTTATACCACATAAGAGGAGGCTCGGGTAAAAACAAATAATGCTGCTCAACCATAGTTCAGTGTATTTTATAAAAAACAAAAGTACAGCTGTAGAGACAAAAACGAATGCATGTCAACTTAATTTACAATACAAATCAGGGTTGCCCACTTCCCATATATATATTCCGGGAGACTCCCAAAATTTGGGAAGTTCTCCCACGGTATCCCAGGAGAGCCGGCAAAGCTCCCGCAAGCCCCAACCAGCTATCAATTACAACTCTAATCCCCAGAATTACTAGGGAAGGGCAGGGCTTGATGATGTCATCAAGCCCCATCCATCCCATGTAACACTAGAGATTACATGAATGATTGTCAGGGCGGGCTTAATGATGTGATTTGCATGTGATTCATTAAGCCCCGCCCCCTTACAGCAATCTATGGCTTCCCTCTGGGTTCTCTTAGAGGGAAGCTTTAAAAAGTCAGAAACTCTGATATAAATGTTCATTTGCATTTAAAAAATCAACCTAAGCAAAGTCTCAGCCTGTCACGCTCCAATCCCCGACCACCCCTTAGAATGTCCATCCTTACCATTGCTTACCTGTAATGCTTCAAAGGCACAGTGGATCAGCTGTATAGTACTTTATGGCACTGTGGCAGCACTTACCTTACTTGCTCAGCCACTTAGTTGTCATGTCCTTGACAGCTGACTAGCTAAGCCACAAATACGTGCCGCTGCAGGGAATTCTCGACTCCTGAACACATAATTTGATGCAGGGGATTTACTGAGTGTTGTCAGCTTGTATATTCCACAGCAGCCACCAGTATTAGTGTTCCTGAGCACATCCATGCCGTTCTATCAGGCCCAGCATCCTAGGCAGCTGCTTAAGTCTGCCTATTGGTAGCACTGGGCCTAAATGGACCACATGAAGGCTTCTGTTACCACTGCAGAAGAGAATTCAGCTGATATTTGACCCCATACCTTAAGCTTTCCAATGTGTCCTCACTTAAAATAGGGATGCATTGTAAGTCTTAAAAGGACAGCTAACATCTGACACAGCACTTAGGCCCTGATTCACACTTAAGAATCTTCTTAAAATAAGAACTTAAAGACACACCTGGGCTAAACCATGTTGATTGCAGGGGAGTCATATTTCATCTGTTGCAAACAGTACTAGTGTTGAGAGGTGATATTTCCCAGCCCAAGTTTAAAGTCATGACGTCACCCAGTGCTGTAACCCCGCCTCCGGACTGAAGTAAAGTAAGCCTGAGCCCTGCGTTTCTTATAGAAGAGCGCAGGGCTCAGTGTGACAGGGCTAGTGCAGTGTGGACAGAGCTACTGCTCTTTGTGTGCATTCTCCGTGCACATAGCCTGTCCAGAATGTTAATCACACTGGCCGCAGATTTTCTTTTAAGTTATAAAGAGTGAGAGTCCCGTGCCCCCTCCTCCTCCCCCTTCCCAGTCACTGAACCATGATGCAGACACATGGCCCTGTGCCTGCATCACATCATTCATCAGAGTACAGCCCGTGCGCCGCTGAGGATCTGACACCAAGAGGTAAGAGAAGTGTTTTTATTTTTACAGGAGGGTGGGTTTGTATCTACAGTATATATGTGTGTGTGTACAGTATATGTGTGTGTGTGTGTACAGTATATAAGTGTGTGTGTGTATACAGTATGTGTGTGTATATGTGTGTATATACAGTATATATGTGTGTGTATACAGTGTGTGTGTGTGTGTGTATGTATGTGTGTGTATATACGGTATATATGTGTGTGTATACAGTGTGTGTGTGTGTGTGTATATATAGACAGTATGTGTGTGTGTGTGTGTGTGTATACACAGTATGTGTGTGTATATACAGTATATATGAGTGTGTGTATATACAGTATATATGTGTGTATATATACAATGTTTGTGTGTGTGTGTGTGTATATACACAGTATATATGTGTGTGTGTATACAGTATATGTGTGTATACAGTATGTGTGTGTATGTGTGTGTATATACAGTATGTGTGTGTGTGTATATACAGACAAACAAATAGGTGCTATCACTTTAAAAGCGCTTTTAAAAACCCCTTTTTGCAGCAGCACACACTCTTTAAAAAGGGCGTCCTGACCCTTTTAAAAAGATTGGCTTGGCAGATTTGGGTAAAGAAAGGTGAAGCGCTGGGGTATGCACTAACATAAAATTGTGTTATTGTCACAGTATAAGAATAACAAATTCAAGAAATAAACAGTACATATAATCCACTTTACATGTATTACTTCAGAACCAATATGATCCACTTTACATGTGTTATTAACATTCAAACCCAATTATTTCGATTTCTTAACACATCCGGATCCAAATCCGTATGGGAAACACAGTTCTGGAGGCAAATTTGAATGAAAATTTAAAATATTAAATAGCGGCATGCAGGAAAGAAAGTCTTACTGTTAATTGTTGGTGATGGCAAATAACCGTTCGGGGTTTAAATCCAGGTGATACTCAAAAAAACCAGAAACAAATATTAGTGTGTCACATATAAATCCAGATTAAAAATCTGGAGATCACGTTTTCATCCAGCGGAGAGATCACGAGTTCTTCATCCTCCATACGCTGCTGTGCCTGACTGTCTGTGCGCCCGTCGTGCCGGAGACCACTGTGGAGACGTCCATTTGGTTTTCCAGCCTTCCAGCCCACATCATTTCAGCTCTCTGGGTACGCTAAGACTATCCTGACCTATGCCCACATAGAGTCCATCTATTCTGCTAGTTGTTACATTTGTGTCAATGTTTTAAACTGATATTGTTTCAAATGGATATTATTTAAGTTTTAATTTGTTTCTTTTTCTTTTAAAATTTATACTAACCAGATTTAACCCTGTGTTGGTTTTATATGGAAAGAAGGGGATCATATTTTAAACCTTGATTTTGAATCTGGATTTATATGTGACACACTAATATTTGTTTCTGTTTTTTTTGAGTATCACCTGGATTTAAACCCCGAACGGTTATTTGCCATCACCAACAATTAACAGTAAGACTTTTTTCCCTGCATGCCGCTATTCAATATTTTATTTTAAATTTCCATTTAAATTTGCCTCCAGGACTGTGTTTCCCATACGGATTTGGATCCAAATGTGTTAAGAAATCGAAAAATTTGGGTCTGAATGTTATTAATACATGTAAAGTGGATTATATGTACTGTTTATTTCTTGAATTTGTTATTCTTATACTGTGACAATAACACAAGTTTATGTTAGTGCATACCCCAGCGCTTCACCTTTCTTTACCCAAATCTGCCAATTATTACAATCCCTAAGTATACAAAACAAGAGACCGTGTTCACACTTAAGTATAGAATCTATCTATCTGCGTATTTTTACGATCAGATAAACTGCGCATGCCCAGAACCCAAATATATGCACGTAAACCATGGCAGACTGACTCACATACATGGACATCAAACTTAGGACTGATGCACACATCGTCATGGAAGGAGTCCCGCATGCGTGTCTAGAGGGGCAAGATTCTTAATGCAGATGAGCTGCACACAGGCTACTAATGTACAGTATGTGTGTTCTAACAGAGTTAGGACTGATTCACAGGTAGCAGTGGCTTGCGGAAACTAACATATGCACAGGAAAAGTTAAGGTAGCCCTCGACCACCCGTAAGTTGAAGAACTGTATTGTTTGCTGTGAGGCCATGTGTCTTCTCTTACTTAGTTCAGCCCACACCTGCTGTGTGTTTATAATCAATAGATGTGTGTTTTTAAATTAAACAAATAAAAGCATGTTTATTTAATCCAATGCTGATTTTATATTTTGTGCAAGACTTAAACATTGTAAAGGTGCCATTATTTGTTTGGAGTTTGTGAAGATTTTTTTTCTTATTTACTTTTAATTTTGTGAACAATCACCATTACATTTACAAAATGTAACTGTACTGGTTGTTTGTGTTGTTTTTATATTTTAAATGCTTATTTTTAAAATGTTATAAGAAAATCTCTCTATGTAGTGGATCACTGTATTTGTAACTTCATGCTGTATACGTTTATGTGTATTGTAAAGTATGTCATGATTAATCTTATTTCAAGTTGTATTTTTAATGTTTACTTTTGTTTACATATGTTACCAAAGCCTAATCAGTGTGTTTAGCTACGTATCTTTGAATCATAAGAAATTTTAAGCAACATTATTCCTTACATCTTTACTTAGCACTCCCGACAGGGAGAGTGGTTAACCATTTTCTTTCTTTTCTTTGAATCAGTATTGCAGATTTTTTGCGTGCGTTTATTTAGGTAACTACACAATATTTATTAAGCTGGGTGTTTTAAAAAGTGGAGATGTTGCCCATAGCAACCAATCAGATTTTATCTGACATTCTCTATTATGTAATAGGAAAGTGAGAGCTAGAATCTGATTGGTTGCTATAAGCAACATCTCCACTTTTCCAAACCTGCAGCTTAATAAATCTGGCCCCAAGGTTTCTGGTTTACATCCTAATTATCTATCGATCTTTCAGTGTTAGCTTTTCTGGATCTACCTCCTCTGCTCTTCCCCTATCTGTTGGGGTACAGGCTCAGCTTTTGGTCCATTGCTCTTCTCTATCTATACCACATCCTTTGGACAACACACATACATGCAAATACACACACACACACACACACACACACATACATACATACATACATACAAAATATATATCTCAAAATTCACATATACATGTCAGTAGAATAGATAGATAGATAGATAGATAGATAGATAGATAGATAGATAGATAGATAGGTTGAAGTCAATGTACCTGATCAGAATCTTTTCGATTATGGTCCCAAAAACAGGCTATCCTTGAACAGCAACCAAAAAGCAACACAACAACAAAAACAAAGACTGTTAACAGGAAATGACATTTTTCATACATCCTGTTCTGGCCTGACGCCTTCATTGTTGCTGTCACCCTCTGCACTGTCTTTTATTTAAATCATCCCATCATATCTGACGATTATCACATAGTCTGTGTGCGTGAAAGATTTTATGGAGAACAATAAATCTAAAGAAAAATTGCCCTTTTTTTGGGGGACAATAATCGTATACTGGATACCTCTCTATAGAGGGAAAAATGCTAGAATTATCGTAAATTTCATGCTGTGAAGATAATCGCTCTAGTGTGTGGCCAGCTTAACACAGTCATTTTGCTTTCAGTGTCATCTGTATGCAGATCTACCTATCCACTGCTGATCTTTCACCATCTGTGTTGGCCTGTGTAACTGAATTTCATCCTGGATGTCCTCCCGCCATCTCAAACTCAATCTCTCAAAAACAGAGCTAATAATATTTCCACCTGCTAAAAAAAGTCACCCACCCGCCTAATAAAGCTCGATACTTAGGTGTCACCCTTGACCCACTCAGTCTGTCTGTTATCAACCAGTCTTGTTATAATGATTGTCAAAATTGTAAACCGCTATGTAATCTGATGCATAAAAACCTATAAATACATAAATACATCTGTATGTAGCGGCGCTGGTCTGGAGTCAGACTGCGGCTGGATGGTAAAATGGTTTAAGTAGGCGATACTACCTCTTAGCCAAGGTGGCATCGCCAGGCAGTGACCCCCTTTGGCAGGCGCCCCTGGCGGATGCCATCCTGGCCAAGGGGTAGATACGCCTCTGCTTACTTATGTCTGCGTTCAGATCTGGAATGGGTGCAATTGCATAAGCATGCCCTCAGTGTACAGCAGGGTTGCCGACTCTCCCGGAATATCCGGGAGACTCCTGAAATTTGGGCAGTTCTCCCAGTATCCCGGGAGAGGCGGCAAATCTCCCACAAACCCTGACCCCCTGACAATCACTATTGTAATCCCTAGAGTTACTAGGGATGGGCGGGACTTAATAACATAATTAAGCCCTGCCCACCCCCTGGAACACTAGAGATTATAGTAGTGATTGACAGTGGGTGGGGCTTAATGACACAATTTGCATAAATTCCCCCATACTGGAATCTATTTCTTCCCTCAGATATCTCCCGGAGTGAAGGGAAGAAATGAAAAGTAGGCGTCCATGATCTACAGTGACTACGTCCCTCCAAAACTTCCCTCTGAGGGCAAGTTGTTGCACCAGCAAGTTATTTTAAGGTCTGCATCAACGAACCTTGTTCTAGGCATGCACAATGCTAAAAAAAACACATAGAAACACTACACCATCTTTCCAGTCTGGATCAGGCCCATAGTGTATACTGTTACATGCATCTGCTCACAGCTTATTGAACATAGCTCAGCAAGGCTAATGTCAGTGTTCACAGGGAGTGGGTGATCTCCAGGCCTCCCTGAGGTATTTGACAATTTTCCTGATGCCATTGCAGTTTTATGAGAGAATTTAGAAATTGTGTCCTACTTTCAAGCAGAGAGGCCTATGGAGATGGCCAATTTCATGGAGGCCAAGAGTAATCAAAGGCTAGCAGTTATCTGAGACAACATGATTTTAATAATGGAGACAGAAATGAAAAATACACTTTGGTCTCTTGTTAATCAGCTACAGTGTCACCAACATTTAGCTTTTCTATAAATATAAGTCCTCAGATCACCTATTCACAGTCTTCACAGTAAGTACTGAAAGTATTTTTCACTGATAATTTAACAGTTAATCAATAATGATGCTGCCATTTTTTATTGGACAGTTTATTGACATTTACTAGTTTTCCAAGTAGCACTAAATACACTAATGGGTGGCGTTAGTCACAAGGCACACCCCTTTGGTGGTACAGGACAAACCTTTTGGTGCAGTGCCTTGATAATGCTACCACAATCTCTTAGATCTTCATTTGCAAAAGTTGGCAGCTTAATTCATGGTAACATTCAGAAGTTACTTTTCAAATCAAGTGATTTTCTTAGTTTACTTTGGCAGCATTCTGTACTTTTGTTATTTTGAAATATCCTTGATTGATTTAGAAAGAAAACAAAAAAACCTGCATACAGAAATATGATTCCCTCATTCCTAAATAACCCTGTGTTTGACATTGTGATAGCTTTTAATAGCAAATTACCATTTCAGAAGTCTAATTTATCACTGCACATTGCAATAATATGCTCTGATAAACGGTCGTAACACAATGACAAAGAACAGTGTGACCAAGATTTTCTGTGTCACTGTAAACCTTTCTTGCTCTCTCAAGGACACAGTGTAACTGCAAGGTATTACTATTGCTGTGAGGACATCAGCAGGACCTTGTGAGCAGTGTTATAGATATTTCCAGAATCACCCAAAAAATGTGTTTTAAGCACCCAATTCCAATGTATACCTAAATAAGTTATTTAAAACAAACAAACCAGAAATAAAACACACAATGTAGAGTTGGGTAGTATCCAATACAGTGTCAGCTAATTTATAACACACAGATTAAGAAGTTCTGCAAAATAGTAAAAAGCCCAAAGCACTGCACAATATAGAATAAAGAAAATCAGACAGATGGAAGCTAAAGAAGCAAATTACTCCAATTAGAAGTATGTTAACTTTAGTGATCTGTAAGAGACTCTACCTGACTGGTTGTTCATCATGCGGATAGCCTTGGCTTTAGCCAGCTCCAAAGCTGTCACCCATCTCTGCCTCTCCACTTCACAGCTTGCCTTGAGATGGTACGTTCGCCCACCATTTGACAAGACAATATTACAGGAGTCTTCTGTGTCAATGTGAGCTGTAGAAAGGTTAATGGTTCCACGACATGTGTGTGCCATCTCAGCCTGCGTCCTGAGGGATGACAGTGTATGGAATATGGATTAGAATCAATGATAAATCCTGTGAAGCCCACATTGACATAAATCATATAAATAATGGATAAACATTACTATGCAGTAGGCATAGTTTATCTGAAATAAACAAAAAGTGCACAAATGCAATGAGGGCAACCATGTCGTTTTTACATTATGTTTCACAATGAAAACAAAAGTGTTTGATTGGAATGATCAATGATGCATATGATGGAGTATTCAGCGTAAAAATCTTAATATTACTATTAATCGGGTACACAGTGAATAAATACATTGAAAATTGACAATTGCCTGGAATAATTTTCAAACCTGTCATGCCAAAAAACGCAGATTCTGATTCTGCAGTTTTAAGGTAAACATGGGGGACAGAAATTAGTAACACCTTAAATCACAATCTAGCACCATTTTATTATGCTGAAAAAATTAGGTTATTCAAGTTATCAAACTGTAGTCACAATGAATAGGTGTTTTAATTTACCATAATATTACATTTGTTTTCCCTGGATAACTAATCCAGGCATTTTTCTCAATGAAACCTGGAAGTGTCTATTAAATCTACATATTATATTATATACTTTTCAACTCACTTATTACTTGTAAATAAATGATTTGCGATTTCATAAAATAAAATAAATTACAGTTAAACAATGAATAAGCATTTTTTATCTACTCTGTATTTAATCCCAGTTTGATAAATAAAAAAATAAAAAACTATACAATTTTTCTACCAACACATTATGCCATCTCAACCTGTCTCTAAATCTAGTAGCAGTATGAAATAAATGTAAGGCAAGCAAGGACATAGGTTTACAAGCTCTCTGTGTGATTAGTTTGGTACATAAAGACGCAATAAAAAATTGTCAGAAGGTAAAAAAAGACCATTTAACATAAACAACTTCACGAAAATTATTTCAAAATAAACA
>WWET01003221.1:52626-67504 GCA_011038615.1 Limnodynastes dumerilii | reverse complement strand
GCAGGTATCAGCCGGTCTCCTACACTGTGCCTTGCTTATCTGATGCGATATTGTGGACTTACCCTTCTGGCAGCACACATCCATTTAAAAACATGCAGACCTATTATTCGCCCTAACTCTGGCTTTTGGAAACAACTAATCGCTTATGAGCTTCAATTGTTTGGAATGAATACAGTAAACATTATTGAGTCACCAATAGGACTAATTCCAAATATCTATGAGTCTGAAATAAAGGACATGGTTCCGATTTGAAGAACGGCTGTATAAAGATATGATATATTGGTCTCTTGTTGTAACTGTTTAAGTAAAAATAATGTTATGTTAATGTTTTTTGGTTTTTTTTTTTCCATATTGTCAGTTTAGTAAACAATCTAATCACCTACAAGCTAGAAGCAGATTTGGTTATCAATGACAACGCCAAGATGTCATATCAGTAACAAAGTCCAGGGTGTACCCATGTTACCACTGGTCTGCTGCTATTATGAATCAGAATGGATAGGCCCCTAAGCTCTACTTGAACCTATGCATACACATTGTTAGTGCAAAACTATAGGTGGGAATGCTACAAGAGAAGTCATGCTCAAAAGCAAAAGTGCATTTTTTTTCATATATTTATGAAAGTAGTAAAATCCCCATACATATAGGACCTGATTCAGAGATTGAAAATAAGAACTTAAAGTTACACCTGGGCCAAACCATGTTGATTTCAGGGGAGTCAAATTTCATTTGTTGCAACAATATTATAGTTAAAAGGTGATGTTTCCCAGCTCAAGTCTAATTAGCAGTTTAAAAGTGAAGCTAATATCTGTGTGCTGTGCAATAAGTAAAAGCAAAGCATTCTCCCTGCATGCATAGAATAAAATTAGCAGTCTCCCTGCATGCATAGAATAAAATTAACTTGACTCCCCCTGAAATCAACATGGTTTTGCCCAGGTGTAACTTTAAGTTCTTATTTTCAGCCTCTGAATCAGGCCCACAGTTCTTATATATAAGATCACAATAAAACACTTGTTCATAATGAAAGCACTTGAATTTCATAAGAATTGTGTTGATACTTAAATACAGCACCACATTATACAAGTAATGTTTCAACATATTATTACTCCATAATAAATAAAACATTGACGGCGTAACAGTCCGCTCTTAAAAATAAATTATTTGACAAGTCCACGTTATTCCTCAATCCTTCAGCAGGTCACAATAAATCTTCCTTTTCTTTCACACAAGCAGAACAGTTAACGTGACAGGACAATGCAGGAAGGTTGGAATCCACACAGTTTAGCCAGAAGTTGGCACAGCTTGGGTGATAGGACAGGCCTCTAAAATTCAGCATGCTGCTTTTAGGCTCAGATGGTAACTAGAAAAAGTGAAGGCATAGGCAGACTATTAAAAAAAATAAAAAAAGAATTATACAATGGTAAAATGTGAATAAACAACCTAGCTTCTAGACTGCTTATCAAGTAGACTATAAGGGCCTGATTCAATTATCTGCGGCTATTCCATCTATTGCGGTAAGAAAAATTTGTGGATTTAATACACCTCATAGAAACAGAAAGTAAAAATTTTAGAAAAGTATAGTACTATAAACATGTCTAGTCAGTTGCAGCTTACAGATAACTTATAGCAGCAGATTTACATGAAGTGAATAACATTCCTTGACACCGCTATACACCAGGCACAGCTTCATATTCCATTATTGTGTCTGATGTTATTTTTAACAATATAGTACCACTCAAACGGGTGAGCTTCTGGGAGTGTAACAGTCCTCTATAATCGCAGGCAGAAAGCTATCAGCCGTTTTAAGATGAGTTATGTTGTGTATAAGATTTGTAAGTATAAGACCTATTCACAATAGTTTTACAAACTATTCAAATAAACCTTTGCTGCAATGCTATTCTCGCACACAAGATGACCCTATACAGATATATGAATGGGAATCATTGTAGTGAGGATTGTGTCACTAAAAAATGAAGTTTTCTCCAGACATTGAGACAATGCTGATCAAAAAATTAGGAGCTTCCAAAAATCAGATTAAACAATGCAATTTCTAATGATTCTGCAGCATCCTAGTACACTGGTAAGATGCTGGCACTATAATTGTCATATAACCCTCCAGTGTGTACCCAGCTTTACATTCCACATGTCAGACAGAAAAAGGCTGGAAATATGGACAAGGCAGTGTGTTATGATAAGTGGAGATGTTGGCCATAGCAACCAATCAGAGTGTAGCGGACATTCTATAGCATGTAATAGGAAAGTGAGAGCTAGAATCTGAATTCCCTTTTCTGCAGTTTAGCAAATCTAGCACCTAGTGTTCTTGACTCCTCTACTCGGTTTTTACCAATAGTATGCTATTGCATAAGCAGCAATATTATTGCCATTGGTAAGTTTGCTTATTCTACATTAAGTTAAGACAATGTAATTATCCCATACGGATCATCATTTAAATTGTGAACTTGCACGCAAGGCCCTCTTAATCATGGTACACACTGAAGGTTGTAAGTACAAAGCCAACATCTGATCAGCTCTGTAGTAACAATTTTAGCCCTCAACCAATTTTAACAAAGTCCCTGTACACTTAGCTCTCTAGTTTCCTATGAATCATTTCACAAACTGTTTAAAAAAAAATAGCTGCAGTAATATGGTCGTCCACAAGGTGATGCTATTCAGAAATATGAAATGGGAAGAGCTGCAGCGAAGATCCTGTGCCAGTACACACTAAAGGTTTGTTTTGTTTTTTTTAAAGATCATAAAAATCATGTCAATCAATCAGTTGCTGTTTCAGACGATTCTGCAGCATCATGGGATAGTACGCACTGGGGAGATATCTACTGAAACGGTTATTTGATTGTGTGATCTGTATGATTATCGGCAGAAAAAGTGTACCCTGCCTATCCCACATAATTTGTTTCTACCCAGTGTTTTTCATAATGATCGTTTAAAATGGTAAAGCTGTAATCTCTATCAGAGGTAAGCACTCACCTCTTCCAGTGTTGCCAGCAGACATACACCACAGCACTTTTGGAGGCAGAGGTTTGAATCAAAGATGGCTCCTTCAACTTCACAACTTAATGTAGACAGCGAAGGCTGTGGGGGAAAAAAAAAACCTTATATACTTAGTATAATGCACTGCCACACAATGTAAATATGAATAAGGCAAAACAAGATTTCACCCAAGCCAGCAATTTAAAATTAGTAAAAACTTTGTTGAGACTTAAATGCACAAGCAGTGCACATATTTATTGTACCTCTGGATGAGGAAAAAACAGAATAGCTTTAAACAGCAATGCATACATGTAGTAACTGTATTGAGGCAGTAATAACAGTTCCAAGGGTTAATATGTACATCAATAGGACCAGGAGAGGCAGACCTTTAAACATTCACAATCTCAGTGACCTCCTGTAAATCCAGCAAACAATAGATAACCTTACAGTTCATGTAGCATTGAGGCTCCAGACAGCTGTTTCAGTGCCACATCGGTACTGTCCTCAGGGGAATTAAGTATTATAAGGACTCAGTAGTTACTACATGTATGCATTGCTGTTTAAAGTTAATCTATTATTTTTCCTCATCGAGAGGTACTATAAATATGTGCACCGCTAGTGCATTTAAATCTCAACAACGTTTTCACTCATTTTAATGCTTAGGTGAAATCTTGTTACCATTATAGTATTCAGTTACTGATTTATCTATGTATTAAAGCAGATTTTATTAATTAAAAGAAACTGCTATTAATTTATTCATTAATTCATTAGTTTTTCCTGTTTTAAATTTATCTAAAAACAGGATATAAAGATGTTTTGTTTTGAGGCAGTATATATAAGGATTTATATTGATTTGTATGCATTTTCTTCATTTACTGTGAACAGCGACTCTTTTGTAGTACTGCTCTGTATAACCTAGCAACCAGGGGTTCTCCTTTTGTTTATTAAATTGAATAGTTATGTATTATTGACAACAAACTCTAAATTATAGGTTTTGATATAAATATTGAATTGACAAGAGTGTAATTCTGTATCACCTTCACATTCCCTTTGTAAGACTGTAAGAATATATTTCACAAAACACTAACCAGTTGCTGTAACACACTGGGGCATATGGAGAGAAATGCCTGCAAATTATTCCAAGATAACTCAATATCTCGCAGGAGCAGCTGTAATCGTTCACATTCAATGTTGTGTGTTCTCATTCCTCCTTCCATTCTCTTTGACACTCTGTAAACCTCGATCACACCTGCAGTATGCAAAGAAAAGTCATCTGGGAGGTCCCAAGTAAGTTAATCTAGCCTTAATAAATGTCCAGATTTTACTATATGTGTTTGACAAAAAAGAATTGTGGAACTCAATAATTTCTGCTGTATGTTGGGCTTTGTGTCATTTATCTTGTAATCAGGAATTGTGTGTCTATTACAGTAAGCATTTCGTCCATTATATGGTGATTGTGGTATGGTATAAATAGAAGAAATACCACTTGTTTCCATGCAAAGCAAAGTAACAAAAATGTAAAATTACATGCTAGAAACATTCAGGATGGATGGAAGCGAACAGAGCCCCAGCAGTCATTATGATAACCATCATTTTACAAGATCTCAGTAAACGGAAATAAGCTCAACGGATGTAGACAAGTAGTAAATAGAAATAGTAGGACAAAGGAGGTTAGAAATAGAGACAAAAGAATATGTCTTCTTCCATTCACCTATTCCTATGATTAACAGTGTGTTTGGGAAGTGTGCACGGGAGAAGGGCTGTTCATGGGGGAAGGAACAAGCCACACTGCAAATTTCTAAGCATCCACAATCCATTCCAAAACGTTTAGTATATTAGGAATTGCTTCTTTTTGTTGAAGACAGGTTACAATGGAAATGGAAAAGCACTGCAGGCAGCAGACATGGGTTGTGTACATGCTGATGAAGAGAACAGTCCTCATTACACTACAGCTAAAATACTTGGAAACTTCTTCTTGGCAGGTGTTCTGTCTGAAACTATCAAAAGGGCTGGAGGGGAATGGAGGAAAGGGGCGTCTCTAGGGTCAAAATGCAGTGTATAGAATGCTGGGACTAATCAATTTGCTATAAAAGTGGCCTGTCATTATTGCCATTATGGAAGGCATGTAGTCCCATAGTAATATTGGGGCCGATCCACGGTAACGGTCAATGGGAATTATGTACAGCTCGTATGTAATTCCCCTGCTTAGAAGGTTGTGCGTATGTGCATAACCTTCTTTCGTTGCCATAACGCCGTGAAAGTGGAGATAGACATGGCAATGAGGGGACGGGGCGGGGGAAGCCCCGTTACAATCAGGTATGCGGCCATAAGAGTTAAGGTGAGAAGCTGAACACGTAAGGACAAGGACGGCCGTAATGACCTCGGGCGCCCGTAGATCTGGATCCGGCCCATTATCACTACTTGGACCTGACTGTTATCACACTAGTGGAGTACTGTAAATAAAGTTCAGAGACACACCAGAGATATAATCTGTTCCTTGAGAAGATCGCAACACTTCACAGCATACAGAGGGCTGACTAATGCTGCACAGTATCTCATTGGCCGTCTGTATCACCTTGATGTAGAAAAAGAGAAAAAAAGTTTATTGCGGTCATCTCAATCTAAAAGCTTTGTACCAACTTCCAAAGTCAAACTGAAATTTCTAAATAAATGAAATATGTCTGATATATTGACAAATTAACAATCTGAGGTAGCTTTCCATCAGTAACAGGCAATATATGTACGGTGCATCCGGAAAGTATTCAAAGCGCTTCACTTTTTCCACATTTTTTGTTACAGCCTTATTCCAAAATGAAATCAATGAATTTTTTTCCCTCAAAATTCTACACACAATACCTCATAATGACAACGTGAAAAAGTTTATGGGAGATTTTTGCTAATTTATTAAAAATCAAAAATCCAAGAAATCCTATGTACATAAGTATTCACAGCCTTTGCTCAATACTTTGTTGATGCACCTTTGGCAGCAATTACAGCCTTAAGTCTTTTTGAATATGATGCCACAAGCTTGGCACACGTATCTTTGGGCAGTTTCGCCCATTCCTCTTTGCAGCACCTCCTAAACTCCATCAGGTTGGATGGGAAGCGTTGGTGCACAGCCATTTTCAGATCTCTCCAGAGATGTTCAATCGGATTCAATTGAACATTGGCTGGGCCCAGACTTGAAGCCACAGCTTTGATATCTTGGCTGTGTGTTTAGGGTCATTGGGCCGGATGCAGAACTACGTCCGTCTTCCATAGATGGACGTAGTTCAATAAACAGTAGCTACTGCGCATGCGTAGTAGCTATTGTACGTAATCTGCGTATCGTTTTGGTACGTAGATTGCGTATATGCGGTCTTATATGCGTATGCAGATTACGTACAATAGCTACTACGCATGCGCAGTAGCTACTGTTTATTGAACTACGTCCGTCTATGGAAGACGGACGTAGTTCTGGATCCTGCCCATTGTCATACTGAAAGATGAACCGTCGCCCCAGTCTGAGGTCAAGAGCGCTCTGGAGCAGGTTTTCATCCAGGATGTCTCTGTACATTGCTGCATTCATCTTTCCTTCTATCCTGACTAGTCTCCCAGTTCCTGCCACTGAAAATATCCCCACAGCATGGTGCTGCCACCACCATGCTTCACTGTAGGGATGGGATTGGCCTAGTGATGAGCAATACTTGGTTTCCTCCAAACATAACGCCTTGCCATTCACGCGAAAGAGTTAAATCTTTGTCTCACCAGACCAGAGAATTTTGTTTCTCATGGTCTGAGAGTCCTTCAGGTGCATTTTGGCAAACTCCAGGCAGTCTGCCTTTTACTAAGGAGTGGCTTCTATCTGGCCACTCTACCATACAGGCCTGATTAGTGAATTACTGCAGAGATGGATGTCCTTCTGGAAGGTTCTCCTCTCTCCACAGAGGAATGCTGTAGCTCTGACAGAGTGACCATCGGGTTCTTGATCCCCTCCCTGACTAGGGCCCTTCTCCCTGATCGCTCAGTTTAGACGGCCAGCCAACTCTAGGAAGAGTCCTGGTGGTTCCGAACTTCTTCCATTTATGGATGATGGAGGACACTGTGCTCATTGGGACCTTCAAAGCAGCAGATCTTTTTCTGTCCCCTTCCCCAGATTTGTGCCTCGAGACAATCCTGTCTCTGAGGTCTACAGACAATTCCTTTGACTTCATGCTTGGTTTGTGCTCTGACATGCACTGTCATGTGTGTGACCTTATATAGACAGGTGTGTGCCTTTTCAAATCATGTTCAATCAACAGAATTTACCACAGGTGACTCCAATTAAGCTGTAGGAACATCTCAAGGATGATCAGTGGAAACAGGATGCACTTGAGCTAAATTTTGAGCTTCATGGCAAAGGGTGTGAATACTTATGTACATGTGACTTTTTAGTTTTTGATTTTTACTAAATTTGCAAAAATCTCCCAAAAACTTTTTCACATTTTCATTAAGGGGTATTGTGTGTAGAATTTTGAGGGAAAAAATTTATTTATTGTGTGTAGAATTTTGAGGGGAAAAAATGAATTTATTCCATTTTGGAATAAGGCTGTAACATAACAAAATGTGGAAAAAGTGAAGCGCTGTGAATACTTTCCAGATGCACTGTATATGTAACAGAAGATTTAGATGCAGGCAGTTAATATGCCATATATTTCTGCAATCACAGATGTATAATACACACACTCTGCCTCTACAGAACTGCTTACTTTCATCCATATTAGACATGTGTCAAATTATTCATAACAGAGGGCCAGATTCAGAGGGGTGTCTGTCTGCACGGAAGAGGGGAATGAACTCCCCTTCCTTTCCTCTCTCTCGTGAGGACGGAAGCTCTGTTGCGTTGCCATAAGGCAGCCTTAAGTCTGTCGTGCGGATTAGTGGTCCACACAGAAAGGTAAAACCCTGCCCAAACTGTAAAATGTAAGTGCTACCTCCTACCCACCTTACAGAGCTTAAGCAGGTGAAGGGCATGCGCTGTAGTTCCAACTGTAACATCTGGCGTGCACATACACAGTGCCAGAAAATCAGCCGAATTCCTAAGCAGTTTGCGTAACTCGGCTGACGCTCTTAGCTTTGAATCCGGACCAAAATTATTATTTTCATTTTATGACAAATTACCATTGCTCAGATCTGTATTAAACATCTTATCTAGGTTTTATTTTTATTCAGTCTATTTCATTGCAGTTTGAAAAGAATTATAACCACCATGGACCTGATTCTCACTTAAGAATCTTCTTAAAATAAGAACTTAAAGTCACTCCTGGGCTAAACCATGTTGATTGCAGGGGAGTCATATTTCATCTGTTGCAAACAGTACTAGTGTTGAAAGGTGATGTTTCCTATCCCAAGTATAAATAACAGTGTGATAGTAAAGCTGGTCAGTTTCTGTGTGCAGTAAGAATTTCAAAGATATATCCCTGCATGCAAAGAATACAATTAACTTGACTCCCCCCGAAAACAACATGGTTTTGCCCAGGAGTGACTTTTAAGTTTTTATTTTAAGAAGATTCTTAAGTGTGAATCAGGAACCATGTGAGGTGTATGTTTGCATTCATTCCCTCTTTGTTATTACACATATTTGATGTATATAGCATTACCTTATGGATGTTCTTTAAGCATGTCTTTAGATGGGGAGTACACGCATCTAGCTGAAATACAATAGAGTAAAGTTCAAGCCTAATTTTAAAATAACTTTTAAAGTTCTCGACTGCTCTACTGAATTACGGTAGACCACAAGTGATAAGGACGCTCTAGCAAACAATGGAGCTAATTATTAACAACTTGATTGCTATTGGCAGTAATATTTAATTTTCTTTTCATTTTTTTTTTACTCTCTCTTGGAACACAAATAAGAGAGGAAGATTACACCTGGGCAAAACCATGTTGATTGCAGGGGGAGTCACGTTAATTGTATTCTTTGCATGCAAAGATATATTTTTGAATTGATTACTGCACACAGATACTGACCAGCTTTACTATCACACTGTTATTTAGACTTAGGATAGGAAACATCACCTCTCAACTCTAATACGGTTTGCAACAGATGAAATATGACTCCCCTGCAATCAACATGGTTTAGCCCAGGATTGACTTTCCTCTCTTATTTTAAGCACCTTCTTAAGTCTGAATCAGGCCCTCGGTCATCAGACATTTGGGGCCTCATTTACAAAGGGGCGATTTAAATCTCCAAAAAAAATCTCCATACATTCCCGGAATTGAGTGGATATTTTTTCACAAAAATCTCTGTATTTACAATTCCGGAGATGTCCTGTGATTGTTTTCCGGAGATATAAGTCGTAATGGTATGTAATGGTATGTATGGGAAAATGCTTGTTCAGTCTAAATCTCCAGAGTTTGCTTTAAAATCGTCAAAAATCGCAAGACTTTACACAACCATAGCCATCCCTTATGCATTAATCCAGTGTCAAATTTGGTATATAGAGATGACTGACTCAGAATATAGAAGTCATGACATGATCCAGGAAATCCAGCACAAAAACTCATAATTTTCAAGTTAGCATCACAGACCATCTGCACATTTAAGGAGTGGTCAAGGTGCGGATTGGTATATAAATGTGCCCTGCTTTTAGGTGGTCTCAGTGCAATATGTGTGCAATCTATCACTTCAAGGACATTGGGAAATCCAGAGTCAACAAAAGCCTAACTTCAGGTCATGCAATTTTCCTCATCGCTGGGAAAGCAGATATACGTACGCGACAATTTAATTAGTGCACTTAACACATGATTTAAATAACGTGCCTCTGATATTCCAACCACTCTGCCAGACACAGAATGAATGACCCTGTGGCCAAAAAGTAAAGAACACACAGTAATTTGTGCAGCCCAGACACTGCATGGGACCGTGATGTTGCTGGGTCCAAATCCCTCCTCACCTGCTCATAAAGGCTCAGGAGGTTAATGTGGTTGAGGCAAAACAGTTGAACTACCTCCTGATCAGACAGGGAGTCAAAGTTCAATCGCCCGCAAATTATGTGTTATGCGCTGCCTGAAATAAACCAGGGGTTGCTGATGGTTGTGGTCCTCCTGTTGCTCTGTCTTTTCTTTTGTCCTTATTAAGGTTAAACTGCCCAATATCCACTATGTAAATGCAGCATAGAAAAAGCCCTAGCTTTTGTTTGAGTCTAAACAAGCAGCCAAAATACATTTACACCTTACTTTTATACACCGACACATGATTACATGACCAATTGCCAGCGATTTAAGCAAAGTCTCCACTGACCCCCATGAGATTTATCTCTGGAGATTTTAAGCCCAAACTCCAGCGATTTTGAAAATCCCCCCTTAGTAAATCCAGAGATTTGTATGTCTCTCATGCAAAACATCGCCAGAGAGATTTAAACACCGGCGATTTTGTTCACCACTCATCTTTGGCGATTTTATGGAGATTTTGCTTTAGTAAATCCGGAGACTTGCAAATTCCCGGTAAACTACTGCAATCTCCGGTGATTTTACTCAAATCGCCCTTAGTAAATTGAGGCCCTTGATATTTTTCATGCCAGGAGTAGAAAACCTGGGAAAGAATTTGGTCCATTGCTTAATTTGTGTACTTATTAGTGCAACTCTTACCAGATAGCATGAGCTTGTTCACATTCTGTGGCCCTACACTACATAATATTTTTGGACCCTGCTAAAATTCTTATTGCTCATATGAAGAGTCTCTGATCTCTGGCTATGTGCCTGCATATAAAAGGGTTGATCCAGAGTTTGAGCACAAGGGCAATCCAGGTGTAATGCTGGGTAACCACTACACTTGTTTCACCCAGAAATTGGTCCAATCAAACAATTAATCGACCAATTCACACGATATCGTGCAAGTGTGTATGCATTCACGATCAAACTATAGTGTGTGGTCAGCAATGGCATTGTTTGAAATGATTTCAAAGTGAGCTTATTTTGACCGATGAACGATGCATCGACAGAAAAATCGGAATTGAACAGCAGGGACTAGGAAGCTGTCTGTATTGTATAGTAGAGACTAGGATTTGCTTTCTTTTTTTGTGGTGATAAGATTGTGTTTTGTATTTTACAACGCTCACATGGATACTGTAATGTAGGATGGTTACTGGTGTTAAACAAAAAGGCACAAATTTTAAGTTTGCAGGGGGGTGCTGAACACTCTGGCCTGGATTCAGAGTTTGGGAGTAAGGGTAAAACAGGTGCAAGTGTACAGCTCGGCTAAACCATTTTGCAAACTGATGGGTGCTCATTAATCTTAAATCTTTAACACGTAGGGAAAATACATTACTTTTGCACACTGAACTAAAACACAGCATAGCTTTATATTTAACCTATGAAACAGAGTTGAACTAAGAAATTCACCTCTTAAATATAATTTTGCTTTCACAATGTAAATCTGCCTTCCCTTGCAGTTCAACGTGGTATAGATCAGGGGGCGGATTGAGAGTTGCACTTACACCATTTTTTAGGTACAAGTGTAGACCTGAGCAATACCATGTTGAACTGCAAAGGGAGGAAAATTTACATTGTGAAAGCAAAATTATATTTGAAAGGTGAGTTTCTTAGCTGAGATCCATTTTATAAAATAAAACATAAAGCTATGCAATATTTGAGTTATATGTGCAAAAGTAATGTATTTTGCCTGCATGCTAATGATTTAAGATTTATACCCCTTAATTTGCAAAATGGTATAGCTGAGCTTTACGCTTGCACCTAAAAAAAGGTGTAAGTGCAACTCTGAATCAGCCCCCAGGTCTACACTTGCACTTAAAAAAAAGGTGTAAGTGCAGCTTTGAATCAGCCCCAATAGAGTTATCAGGCAGATTCTGATGCCTCGGAAGCTTAGCTCCCAGTAGTGCAGCAGTAGTGAGACGCTCTGCAGTGGGAACTGATGTCTGGATCCTGTCAAGTATTAATATTGCAAAATATTACACAGCTCCTACCCAGCTGGCAAAATTTTCTGGGGAGAACATGGATATGTCAGTGGGATATTTACGGGGTCATTATAACTGTGATTTAACAGGATAATACATGCTTGTCAAACTGAGCGGGTGAAGCAATCTGTGGGTGCAGCCGATGGTACAATATATTTTCAAGGTACAGTATTACAACTAACCTCTGGCCATGACCTTTTACCTGGTGGCCCCCCATGCTCCTGCCCGACACTGCCTGTAGGACCAAATCTGTTTTCATGAAAGACGCAGATACATACAATGGGGCTGATTCAGAGTTGCACTTTCACTTTTTTTTAGGTGTGAGTGTAGACCTGAGCAATACCATGTTGAATTGCAAGAGAAGGCAAATTTAAATTGCAAAACCAGAATTAAAATTAGGAGGTGAAGTTCTTAGCTCAACTCTATTTTATAGAATAAATATAAAGATATGCAGTATTTGAGTTCCATGTGTAAAAGTAAAGTATTTTCCCTGCATGCAAAATGTTTTAAATTAATTAACACCCCTTACTTTAAAAAATGGTTTCACTGCGCTGTACACTTGGAAGACCTGGTACAACTCTGAATCAGCCCCATTGTATGTAGCTGCGTCTTTCATGAAAACAGATTTGGTCCTACAGACAGTGTCGGACAGAAGCATGGGGGGCCACCAGGTAAAAGGTCAAAAAGAGGTTAGTTGTAATACCGTGCCTTGAAAATATATTGTACCATCGGCTGCACCCACAGATTGCTTCACCATCTACATCTAAAATTTGTTTAGATGTAATAGTTGACAAAACCAGAAAGAAAGTTATCAAGATGTTACAATTATGAAGTTCTCACAGAGACCGTAGTTAGCTATGCAGTTATATTTCTCAGTGTAGTAAGTGGTGGTACATTGACTATATATTTATTAATAGGTAGTTCCCGATTTTGTGGAATTCTCTTAAAACAGTGTCTTATTATAATAATTAGATGAATAACTGTTTTTCTCTCTATTATTCGAGTGGTTTCCTGTCAGTATCATTATAAAAATGATGCTAACTCAAAATCAATGTTTAGCCCTCTGGGCTGCAGAGTTCCTAATTCATATATCCATTTGCTTTCTGCTTGGTTAAGGGTCCTTTGTATGTCCCCCCCTACAGTTTTGTTTTATTCTTCGGATGCCTATGAACCGTAACAATGAGGGGTCCTTATTGTGATGCGTCCTGGAGTGTAGAGATAGCCTGTGTGTTTCTTTCCCCCGAATGATCTTGCCAGTATGTTCCCCTGTCCTTACTCTAAGCTCTCTGCAAGTTCTTCCTATGTATTTTAGATTGCATGGACATGTGATCATGTAGATCACGTTTTTACTTCGGCAGGTGATTTTATCCTTTATGTTAAATGGCCTCTTACGGTCGGCACTGGAAAATTTAGTGGTTGGTTTGGTACTGCTAACGTTTGTTTTTTTGCATGCTGCACATTGATTGCAGTGATAAAACCCCTTTGTGCCTCCCAGCCAGTTAGTGGCTGTGGATTATGCTGATTCTGTAAAAGAACTGGAGACAAGTTTCTGTTTGAGGCTTGGGGCTTTCTTATAGATTATGTATGGTTTCTCTGGCAGGATCTCTTTAAGGGAGTCCTCATTCTGTAATATGTGCCAATATTCCTCTATTGTTCTTTTGATTTGTGGGGCTGCTTTGGAATATTTAGTCAAAAATGGTAATACGATCTTATTTTCCCTTTTTTGTCTCCCTTGTGTTCTAACAATTCCTTTCTTTCTGTGTTGAGGATTTCTTGAAAAGCTTTGTCCACATGTTCCTTTTTATACTTTTTATCTAAGAAATGATCTCCTAATTTATTTCCCTGTTCCTTAAATATATCATTGTCTATGCAGTTCGCCTCAGTCTGGTAAACTGCCCCTTTGGTATATTTGCTAGCCAATTGTGATGATGGCTGCTTATTGCCAGAATGAAGCTGCTACAATCCACAGGCTTAAAGTGTGTTTTCGTTCTAAGCTGGTTGTTCTCGATATATATGTCCAGGTCTAGGAATGTGACAGACTTTTTGCTGGTATTGGTAGTGAACAGTAGGTTACGGTTATTCTCATTTAGTTTTTCTGTGGGGCCCTCCCAGATGAAGAACACATCGTCTATGAAGCGTTTCCAGAGGACCAAATTCGCTCCAAACGCAGGGTGGTTGCAGACGTGTTCAAGTTCCCAATTACTCATAAAGAGATTCGCGTAGCTTGGCGCGAACTTGGTCCCCATCGCTGTCCCTTGTACCTGTAGAAAAAATCTGTTGTCATACCATAGGTAGTTGTGTGTTAAGATGAATTTCATTACCTCTACTAAGAAGTCTACATGTTTTTGTTGTAGTTCATTGTCTGCTGTAAAAGGGAACTAGCACTCTCTAGGCCTTGCTCATGATTTATGCACGTGTAGAGGGCCTTTACGTCACTTGTACCTAGTATATAGTCCTCTTTCCATTCCAGGTCTCCTAAAATTTGTAGGATACTACAAACTAGATACTGCATATGAACCGCTGATATTAACTGTGACACTGCAACATTCACTTGCACGGTTACTTTTGATACCATTGGACACCTCTGTTAAGATACTAAGTAAGAAGTGGAGGAGAAGGTACTATAAGGAGGCACTAAAGGTTGTATATTAATTACCAATGTATTTTGGGACACTGTGAATTATATTGAGATCGCGGCACCATCAAATTATACTGGACATTTTTGGGACATTGCTATTTGCAAAAATAGAGGAGAAGGGTATATTTTATGAACTAGAGAGCGCCACAACCGTAATCCGTAGCAGGATACATGTGTACTGTTTAACTGAATTAGTGGATCATTCAACTAGGTTCAGGCTGCCCTAGAAGCAAACAGGGAGGTACGTAGGGAAGCGCCCCAGCCAGGACCCTTATGTACCTGAGGTATATAATTTCTACATTATGGGTATGTGTGTGTATAT
>WWET01003221.1:7011-25838 GCA_011038615.1 Limnodynastes dumerilii | reverse complement strand
AATATATATATATATATATATAATACATTAACATGCATACACCTATCAGATATATATAAACACATGAACACACATCAGATATAAAAAATATAAATATATATTAGCATACATTGTCTTTCATAACATCTATATATAGGTATGTGAGTTCTATGTGAAAATTGCATCATCAAGCCCCACCCCCATACCTATGAAACCCCAAAAGCGGTATTTGATCGTTCAGGGGACTGGGCTTAATGACGCGATTTGAATAAATCGCACCGTTAAGCTCTGTCCCCTGCATGCATCTATGGCTTTCCTCCGGGATCTCCCAAAAGGAAGCTTTTAAAAGTCGGCAACCATGCTTTAGGTGGAATAAATCGCACCGTTAAGCCCTGTCCCCTGCATGCATCTATGGCTTCCCTCCGGTATCTCCCAAAGGGAAGCTTTTAAAAGTCGGCAACCATGCTTTAGGTGAAAGCACAGGGAATCTTGCCTGCTACTGCGCCCTCCACAGCACTATACTGGCCTCTTTCTCATTTAAATACAGTGGAACTCCCTGTTTCACTGTCACAGAGCACACGGATTGGGCAGCTCTGCATGACTGTCTCTCTGTGCTCGCTTCTGTTCTGTAAATGCGCGAATCGGTATTCCACTGTACTTTAACCTATAATAGGTTGAAGAGAAGCTAATGATCTGGTTCTCTGTTGTGAATAAAATCTAATATATTCTCCCAGGCAGATAAAATAGCAGTACATTAATGGATATCTAAAAACTGCCATTACTTTTGGAAGTTGTTGAAATATTATTGAAAAAATTTGAGCATTCTGCTGTACAGACAATCCATTTGTCCTGAAAGAGAATTATGTTTTCTTGTTCTCATTATACGTGGAAACATTATACTGGATATTGGCTTCTTTCTTCCACAGAAACAAAATTCCCCAGTCTTTATTGTGATATCTTTGTATTATGCATCTCCATATTAACATACTATAATGATTAGCCCTGAATCAAGTTTTAGGACTGTGAATTTTTACCATTAAGAAGTGATTCTGACTGGTTTATTTTTTAAATAAGATTTAATGGCAAATTCTGTCTAAATTGCTTATGCTTGTGGCTATAGTCACTATATTATATGTGTTAACATATTGTTTCTTGTTGTATGAAATAGGTGGGTATTTATTGTAAAAAAGGGATACCAAGAAAGTGACTCTGATCCTCACTTCGCTGTCATAACAAAACTCAAAGGAGCCTCATTCACCAAGAACTTCAGGGAATTTCAAGAGAAATTATGGGATGTAGCAGATTTTGTGAAGCCCAGTCAGGTGGGTTTATTTATTACACAATATGATGCTTATAATACATATGCAGAATAGATAGGTCATTATAGAGATTTCTGCTTTACCACAAATACTAGGGTTTAAGGAATGTACATGAATATTGTGGCCTTGAAATTGTAGGGCAATATAGTAAAAAAAAATTTTGGGAGGTCACCATAGAGCCCCTAACTCACAGAGACAAAGCTATGGATGATTGATTAAGACAAAGCCTTATTTGATCATATATCTGTTATGTAACACTAACGGTATATGAATGCAGTATAGGAGTGATTAACTAACAGCCCAGAACAAAGTGCAAAGTGAAATAGTAGAAAGTTTATGAGTGCAAAATAGGTTATGGAGTTCTTAATGCTGCAAACAACAAATCAAACATCAGTGACATAAACAGGGCATAAAGACAAGATACACAGTAACAAAGTGACAGAATGCTGAGAGATAAGGGCAAAGGATTCACAAGTACAAGGAAACAGGATATAGACAAGATAGACATGGGTTCAGGTACAGGACAGAAACAGAGGAAACAAATATAAGACTAGAACAATCAAGACAAATACAGATAAAGGTAAAGAATAATAACAGGCACACAAAAGATGCAGGTATAAAAGTAACACCGAATCCACAGGGAAAGACCAGGCTGAGCACACACAGGACAACAGGAACAATAATGACCAGCACTCTGCTCAGATATGACACATGAGTCCAACCAACAGGAGGCACATGGGTTTATAATAGAAGATCCTAGGGATGGAATAGGATACTGTAAGTCCAAGTTAATGTCCAAATAAACAGGAGGCACATGAGTCCAAAAATAGAATACTAACTTGTGCCTCACAGTTCTGAGGTCATGAGTTTAATTCCTGGACTAGGCCTTATCTGTCTGTATTTTGTATGTTCTCCCCGTGTCTGCATGGGTTTCCTCCGGGTACTCCGGTTTTGTTTCACATACCCAAAACATACTGGACCGGACCTGGAACAGGTGAGTAAACTCTGTGTGAGGTAGGGAAGGTTAGGGTCAGGCTGTAGGGGAGGGAGGTTTAGGGTCAGGATGCAGGAGAGGGAGGGTTAGGGTCAGGCTGCAGGGGAGGGAGGGTTAGGGTCAGGCTGCTAGGAAGGGCAGGTTAGGGTTAGGGTAGTGATGGGAGGGTTAGGGTTAAAATTAGGGAAAGGAGTGGGGGACTATTTTTCATCACTTTTCGGACCACGGAGCTTCAGGTGCTCCGTGGATCGATTGCTATGCCTCATCGAAATCCCAGCCAGTTTGCAACTTAATCATAGTGCTGCGGACAATTTGTGGCGCTATATAAATAAGCGTTATTAATAATAATAATAATAATAATAATAATAATAAAAACTTTAAAGTTTCAGCATCCTTTCTGTAAAAAAGGCTTTCCATGCTCATAATACCCTTTACTAGATGGGATGGCTCCAAGATGGTCATTTCAGTCAGGGAGCCAATAATACAGAACATTTTTATATTAATCATTATTAATGTAAAAGGAAACTGGATAATTAATTCACGACAAAAATTACAACTTATATAAATGTTATAAAGTCTTATAAAGTTCCATATGCTTGTTTACATAGTTTTTGTATTTAGACAACTACACCTTGGTAATGTTTTTGATATTCTTTTGTTAACTGTTTTTAGCTTAGTAAATATACTTTGTTGTAAAACGCATGTAGTGAAATTGCCTATTACAATAGATGCTTATTTTATTATAAATGCTTATTTTATTAACTTTTTTGTTTGGGAAATATATTTGTTCAATATCAATGTCATTATTAAAACACCTGTGTACCTGGTGTTTCTTCATGATAAAGGTTTTGTTTCTATAAGGTGAACTTTGTATTACAGGGGGAAAATGTTCTATTCCTGGTAACAAATTTCATCTCAACACCAGGACAAGTGCTCGGTGTGTGTCCAGAGGTAATGCACTTTTTGTGATATTGGCCCAGATCCTGAATTAGTAACGATAGGGGACTTACACATGCAGCGTAAGTCCCCTGTCAGGTAACATGTGCGCATACGCACACACGTTATGCTTGCATTCTGGCATTTGTACGTAACTTTGTTACGTAAGATTGCTGTTACTCACAAAGGGGCTGACCCCTAATTTATTCATGTTATATCTCCACCATAGAGACAGAGATAGAAATTTAAATTAGGGGTCGGGCCGCAGACCAAGTTGTGAAAGTTAAGGTAGGAATATAGACACATAAGTGTCCAGATTTCCTACCGACAACAAGGAGTGCAGGGGTCAGGATCTAGCCCATTGGGCCTGATCCAGACCTACGATGTAGCGCTACGCTGGTGCTACGGACATCCGATCCACGATCGGGCGTTGCCTTAGTTACGCCGGGCAACATTTGTCCGGCACATGCATAGATCGGCGGGCTACTACGGCGGGCGTAGCTCTGGATCAGCCCCAATATCATTATTATAGTAACATTCATCTGAAGGGTGCTTCTATATGTAAACAGTACAGTTTACCATGACAATAGAAAATATTTGGGGATAGAAATATGTAGCACATCGTAAAATGGCCTCATAACAGTAATGAAATCCCATGAATGCTTTATCATTTATATGTAGCAGATACATAAATGACATGAAAGGGAAAATTACCTTGATCAAATCCTTTGTGGAATTATAATGATCAACGACTTTCACATACGCATCAATCTCACGTATAAATATAGGAGTGTATTCAGTGTATTAGATCCTTGAGTGAAAGATTTTGAGGGAGCTTCTGTGTGTAACTAATCCCACTCGCATGCACCGGCTTCCCACAGCTAGGGGCTATCTTACCTATTAAATAGGAAAAATACTGGGACATGTGGAACTGGAGCTGGGAAAATACTGTCCATGTAAAGGTGAAGAAATGTAAAAACTTTATATATTTATTGTGTTTGCATCTTTGGGCCTGATCCAGACCTACGGGCACCTTACGGTCGCCCGAGGTCTGTACGGTTGTCCCCGTAGCGGGGAGTGCACTTACGTGTCCAGATTCCTACCCTAACGATTACGATTACAGCCGCATTGCTTTCTCCGCCCCGTTCCCTAATCTGCATGCCTATCTCCGCCTTGATGGCGGAGATACGGCATGCGTAAAGGGGGGGGAAGCCCCCTTTTCATAACATCTCGCTGCCGTAACTATAGTTACGCCCGCCGGCCCTTACGCCGCCTTATGAAGGCTGTGCGAATGCGCACAACCTTCAAAACAGGGAAAGTACGGCCGAGCCGGCCGTAATTCCCTGTGCGGCCGTAGCTCTGGATACGGCCCTTTGTGTATATGAGAGGAGAAAGGCATGTGCAGTAGGTATCTAGTGAAGGTATAAAACATTACATTGTGATTTTTATAGGGATTCACAAACTTACAAATTGTCAAATTATTAACAACCATTTTATTTGACAATGGTGAAATGATTAAACTTTTTTGCTTGTTCTGGTTTTATTATTAAGACTTTCTATAGTGCCTTTCATGTAAGTAATATGATATTTGTATTTATGGTCCTTACAGAGCCCTTATATATTAGATGGCAGATGTGGTGAAGACTTGGACTGCACTGTGGGAGAAGCAGTGGTGAATGGAAATGGTGATTCTTTTTATATAAATAACTTGTGGATTGAAACTGATAGTTATATAGGTTGCATGAATGTAGGTATTCCACTGAATAAGTAGAGAGGTATAATAACTTTTCCTCACCTTCACTATTTAGCTAGGGGACAGGTTAATGTGGGTTCATTCTGTGTATAGTGCTCTAAAATGAGTGGGATTAGAATTACCATTGCCTGCACACTTCACAAGAGCGTTGATGGAATACAGTATGGATCATTGATCCTCCAGGAGTCAAAAAGTCTCTTGGATGTTCCTTCACTTGTTCCTTCACTTGAGGCCAGATTTACTAAGCTGCGGGTTTGGAGAAGTGGAAATGTTGCCAATAGGAGATTTTGCCAATGACAACCAATCAGATTCTAGTTCTCACTTTTCTAAATTTAGGTAGAATCTGATTGGTTGCCATGGGCAACAACTCCAATTTTCTAAACCTGCAGCTTAGTAAATCTGTCCCCTGGACTCAATAGAATGTGTTCAAGCATACACCAGTGTCTGGAGCACTCAAATGTCATATAGGACTATAGGGTGAAATATAAGGAGGAACCGGTCCAATATATGCAGTACTTGTTACCAGACTGTGTAAAAAAAAAATCATTATTTCAATGAACTATCGAAAAGATATATAATTTTACCATACACACCCTGTTTCGAAAGGGCTGTTCGCTCCCAGCCAGTTCAGAAAAAAAACTTACCCTTTCCCTAATTCTACAGTTCCAAACTGGCTGGGCAAACAATTGCTTATGCCTTGAAGAGGCATAGCAATTAAACCCTGGAGCACCGAACATGGTGCTCCGAAAGGTGAGTAACTATGCTATGCCAACCCACTCCCTAACCCTCACTCTAACCGTAACCCAAAGTCTCCCCATGCAGCCTAACCCTAAGTCTCTCCCCCCACAGCCTAACCCTAAGTCTCTCCCCCCCAGCCTAACCGGAGTCCTCTCCGGTGGTCCGGTCCGGCAGCGGCACTAAAATAAATCGCATACTCACCCATTCACAGACAAAAAATTCTGCAATGTTTCACATTTGAAATAAGGACAGTCAAAAGGACACTTTTGGCTGTCCCTATTTCGCAATGTGAAACATCGCTGCGGGGACTCGCAACGTTGCCATACACAGGTGTATTGTATGTGCATAATGGTGCAGCTCTTCTAAATTAAAGGGTGCTTTGCCCGTCACAGACTGGCCTCCCACAATATTTAACTAACAATTTCTATTACTATTTAAAATCTCTCAGAGTCTCTTGTCTTTAGGAGTGAAAACTGGGAGATGCCTGTGCCTGAACCTCACCCATTCCACCTGTGAAATATATGGCTGGTGTCCCGTTGAAAATGAAACCTTGAATAGGTATTTCATCTGATTGCAGATTACTGTTAACTTATTTATTAAATCGACCATTGGTACGAGTGAGTTTTTGACTTACTGTGCAGGTTATAAGATCTATTCTATGTTCTGGGTAATGCTATCCTTGGCAGAGGTAGTGGTTACCACTCACTCGGTGTAGAAGAAAGGGTGGTTAGGTGACAGCACACAACAGTATGACAGGAGATAGTCTCTGTTCCTGTCTATAGTTATTATCGTCATATTGCTCCGGCACTGAGTGGCCAGCTCACTATTCTATACAATTATCTTTACGTTGAAATTCACTGTTATGCAACAGTACACTAAAAAATATACTGTGTATACAAATATAATGCAAATGGCTGATTGTGAAATACATAATATTATTATGTATCTTCTAAATGGCTGTGTTATGGGTAAGCTATGCAAAAGAGCAGGGGAAACACCCATTGTATGAAAAGTAGTTTGAAAATAATAACGGGACGTGCATTTTGTTACACAAATACACAACATATTACAGAGTTTCCATATTTTTTTTATATTTTAAGTATATGTAAATAATTACTTTTCTTCTATATATTTAGGAAAACACCTTTAAATGAAGCTGAAAACTTCACTCTGATGATAAAAAATTCTGTTTATTTTAGCAAATTTAATTTTTCTAGGTAAGTACATTATTTGCCAAACCTATACAATCATATTACAATCAAACTGAATATAAGCACACACAATATATTAAAAGGTATATATAAAAGGATATATAGCAGAACACATACAAAACATAATTCACTCTTTTTAAAATATTAATAAATCTGTAAATATTTTACTTTATCATTTCCCAAAGTAAAAACAGGGTAGGCTGCCTCTTGTTTGCATGGGTGTTGTTGATGGTATTATTGCTGTTGTTATATAATGTGTCCACCATAAAACATTTATGGATTGACCAGGGAGCTGCACCTTAGTCCTCATCATCCTGAGAATAATGTAAGCCATAGAACTTGAACACGACTCTTTGCTCATTGAGATGTAATATAGATGGACAAGTGTAGATAGACCAGGCAGGTGAAGTGATGCACAGATTCAGGTGATTAGAATAATGTCTACAAGGCAAACATTTGATGTAAATAAGTTCATTATCATCCTAATCATTGGTTAGACATTGAGGAAAGTACCATGTTGCTGGATGGGCAGCTGTTACATTATTCAGCTGAAACCCCTATTCTTAGTGTGGTCCTTAATTGGATGATCAGTGGGTTCAGCCAGAGTTGTCACCTAAGTCTGTTATAACATAAACTCATGCTCTCCGATTCTGGTACCTCCATAGGTCTGGTGTAGCTGCTTTCTACACTCTTCTTATCTTGAAGTCCATACCCTTCAACATTTTATAATAGAAAATCGGTACACTTAGGGGCATGGCTTGTCCTGTGAATGGGCGGGGCTTTAATCTGCTCTCATTTGCATGTATGATAAGGTGTAAAATCCTATCTTATGTGCTAAGCACTCTCAGGAGAGGGTCTTGTCACTATAACAGAGCTGTAGGAGTCTGTTCCTGCAGCTCTACTATAGTGATCAAATGCAGAAGGGCTGGAAAAGTAGTATTGGGGGGAGGGAACAGCTGGGGTCAGAATCCGGTACAGGAGCCCTTTTAGCCGGTACAGACCATTAAAAACCGGTACTGTACCTGCTATATAGGTACAGTTGGAGAGTATGGAAGTATGCACATATTCAATACATACAATGCAACAAACATACTTGCTCCTTGTCGGTTGTTATATCGACAGGTCAAAATGTTGACAGTTTAGTATAATGTTAGTAGTATATATACAGTATGGGCTGTATGCAGACTACCGGATGTATAATATATACGCCCGGTGGTTAGCGTTTTTTCCTACTGTGCATGCGTAGTACATTTTTTTTTAATGTTATCTACGTATCTTTTCCTTACGTAGATTGCATAAATGCGGTCTTTCAGACCGCATTTACGCAATCTACGTAAGGAAAAGATACGTAGATAACGTAAAAAAATGTACTACGCATGCGCAGTATATTCTTTCTTCTTAGTTTCTATCATTTCTTCTTGGTTAATATGCAATACTTCTTTGTTCAACTTCACCATCTCATTTTTAAAGGGCAAACACGCTGAAGACATCTGACGATACATATTTTAAGAGCTGCCAATATGATGCCTTCTCCAGCCCAGATTGCCCAATCTTCACAATCAAAGAAATCATAAGAAAGACAAGGCACAGCTTTGAGGAACTGTCAGATCTGGTATGTTTCTTCCTCAATGAATGTTTATTAACATGGCTTCAGATCCTCTCCACTCTGCAGTGCTTGTTTGAGCTAAATGTATAATTTATATAACTTGTCTTAAAAATGTTTCACATATTTGATATTTAAATGATATACCCCTATTAATCTGTTTTGGTGCAAAATTAGTCCTGTTTATTACATGTATGAACTACACCTTTGTTGCTGCTTTTAATAGCTCTGTCTATGCTTTAATATATGAACAAACTCTTCCTCAACATCATTACAATATTCCAAATGCAGAGTAGAAATAAAGCTGACCTGTATTTTTGTGCTAAATCAGCCAATATTATGTATTCAGTCAAGCTGCAGAAGTGGGTAAAAGCATAGCTGTTGTTGTTCCACTGCATTTATTTTTATCACTGTTCCAGGGTGGAGTTATTAGAATTGACATAGAGTGGAAATGTAACTTGGATCACACTGAAAAATCCTGTAAACCACAATACTCTTTTAGATTGCAAGACATAAAAAACAACTTTAGGTGAGCTTTGTTTCCAAAACCCATATCTACTTTGCTGTCATGCGGCTAATCCAGAGTTTGAGAGTAAGGACAAAACAGGTGCAAGTTTTGACCTCAGTAAAACTATTTTTCGATGTGACAGATACAAATGATTTTTAATTCTTTGGCACGTAGAATTTGCAGACTGCATATTGTTGCGATTCCACGCTGCGATATACTTCATTACAAAGCAGGGACAGCCAAAAGTTGCTTTTCGGTTGCCCCTACTTCGAATTACAGCAGTTGTAGAATTTTTTTTAATGAACGGGTGAGTATGTGATTTGCATACTCACCCATTCATTTTTGGAATGGGTGAGCATGGGTGAGAATAGGACTTAGGGTTAGGCTGTGGGGAGGGGGGCCTTAGGGTTAGGCTGGAGGGGGGAACTTAGGGTTAGGCTGCGCGGGGGGGTGGACTTAGGGTTAGGCTGCAGGGGGGGGGACTTACGGTTAAGCTGCGGNNACTTACGGTTAAGCTGCGGGTGGGGAAATTTAAGATTAGGCTGTGGGAGCAGAGATTTAGGGTTAGGCTACAGGAGGGGGAGACAGGATTAGGTTGCAGGGGGGAGATTTAGGGTTAGGATAAGGGAATGTGTTGGGGATAGAATATTTACTTACCTTTTCGGAACACCATGTTCGGTGCAATTGATTGCTATGCCTCATGGCGGCATAAGTAATCGATATCCCAGCCAGTATAGAACTGACTGGGAGTGAATGGCCCTATCGAAATAAGGCCGTTCGCAACAGGGACCCACAATCCTGCAAATATTTCTATTTAATCTGTAAATTAGAGTTGAGCTAGGAAACGTGACCTTTCCACTCTGATTCTGTTTTCGCAGTTTACATTTGCCTTACCTTGTATATTTGCCTTTTCCTTAAGGTCTACACTTGCGTCTGTTTGGCTCATACTTTTAAACTTTGGATCAGCCTCTATAAGTTTACTGCGGTGAACAAGAAGATAAACATACAGCTGTTGTTTGTTCTTCATTTTTAGAACGGCTACTTATTATTGGG
Organism: Limnodynastes dumerilii; assembly: GCA_011038615.1. Lineage (NCBI taxonomy): Eukaryota > Metazoa > Chordata > Amphibia > Anura > Limnodynastidae > Limnodynastes > Limnodynastes dumerilii. Next base: position 15,744 of record WWET01003221.1, on the reverse strand, counting down.
ATCAAGAAAGACGAGAGTACAGAGACCTCTTAAAGCTGTACGGGATCCGGTTTGAGATATCCGTGACGGGAGAGGTGTGACTGTTAAATAAACAGCTCAGTGCAATGATCATCTTATATTTCCTGTTTCATTTAATTACAATCTGGTTTCTATACCCAGGCAAGAAGATTTGGTCTTGTCCCAACAGCCGTCAGTCTTGCAACAGGGTGTGCCTTCTTGGGTACAGTAAGTAACAAACTAATCTCTTTTAAAGAGATGAAGGGTTGTTTACAAAATAGTAGAAATGTACATATCTGCCTACCTGTCAAGTGCTGCTATTTCTCAACCATCAGACCTAATATTTTTACATGATTGCTACTTTCACATATATTTTATTATGTACTATGCTGTCCGTCCCTGTATGTGTACTGTATTTTGTTGTTGTATTTTGTACAGCGCTGTGGACACCTTGTGGCACCTTATAAATAAAGGATGATAATAATAATTATAATAATAATGGGCTTGATCCAGAACAACGCTTCGGAGCGAATTTACGCGTGGCGAAGACGTAAAATCGTGTATTTGTAAGTACTGCGCATGCGCACCATAGAAAATACACTCTATAGCGTAGCGTATTTGTGAATGTATGGGCCATTCACGTATGTGTCACGTAAATACTTACGTGTGGGCGTGCCAATTTTACGTGCGTCCAAAATACGTCTGAAGTAGGCGGGGGGTTGTATTTAAAGTGTACAGTATGGGGGTGCTTAGCTGCGTAAATTCGTCTAGCCCATACGTACGTGTGCGGATCACTGCGGTTACGTTGGAAAAAGTTAAGGTAGAGTTTGGAAAGCGTATCTTGACAAGTTCGAGGGGTGTGCAGAGGGGAGTGTAACGAATTTACGCGCACGAAAATACGCTACGCGAATAAACGTACGGCTAACGTAGTTCTGGATCTACCCCCAATGATTGCAAGGTTGAACAAAGTGGAGAATAATACTGGCTAAACCTTTAGAATTAACACATTTCCTGCTACTAAAGGACTGTTGATACATATGCAACTGTTGTAGGCATAAATGTTTTCTTGCATTAATTCTGATGCACAAATATTTCTCTTACCTCTGTATGGTGTAAAACGTTTTCCTGTTAAGTCTAGAATGCCATAGTCTTCTGACCAATCACCAGACCTCAGCCTGATTAGCAATCATATCTGCATATAAAAGTGTGTCAGGCTCCAGTAATACTACCTGGAGGAAGAAACCTACAAAGTGAGAGACATATATCAAACCAAGTCCTTTAAGATGGACTCCATATGCAGGGCCGGATTGAGGGCCATTTGGGCCTGGGGCTAAAAATGGTCAAGGGCCCTCACTATATAGTATGCTTTGGAGGTGGATGTCAGTCCCTGACATTCATCCTTATGCACTGCAATGGGAGGCCTGCAGTGTGTGGGGCCTATTTTCAGATGGAGGCCTGGGCCTGTAGTCCCATTAGCCCCTTTGTTAATCTGGGACTGTCCATATGCCACACTAATACATAAAGACAGCTAAATCCAGACAGGCTACAATTTACTTTATTTATGTTTCTATTTAATAGCTGCCAATAAAACTGTCTATCATACCTTGAACAATATTGCTTTAGTTTTTCTTCCTGCTAACTAGCAAACTAGCACCATCTACCCCAGGAGACAGCATCTGCTTCCTATCTTGTGACAATAAATAAAAAAAATGTGGCTATTCACAGAGCTAATACTATTGAAAATTTGTAACTTACCCAAAAATATTGGCAACAATTTTCTTTAGAGCTTAAATCCTGAAACCTGGAGAGAGTGAATAATATGATTTTCCCCTACAATAAAAATAATGATTAGTTTAACTGAAATGTAAAAAAAATGTAATTAATGATATATATATTTATTATCATTGTTGCTGTTCTGTTATAGGCAACGCTTCTGTGTGACCTGATTCTCCTGTATTTGGACAGTAAAGCAAATTTCTACTGGGAATGCAAATATGAAGAGGTAGGTGGCAGGAAATGTGCATTACTCCAGCTGTAAGATTTGCATAAGGGACCGGATCCACCCCCCATCCCCACGTGTTCTGTGTGTGCGGGGTGTTTAATTCCGCAAGAGAGAAGGGAGTGAACTCCCCCCTGTAACTCCCCTCTCTCATGCATACATTGTGTGACTTACGCTTAAGTCACACTTGCGTCCAACCACTGATCAGCTCCATCCCACACTGTAAAATTGAAATGCTTCCCCCATCCAATATTGAATATTTCTTAAACACTTTGGAAGCATATCTGCTGTATCTATGTTTTAATTCTGGATGAAAGTAACTCCAGCTTTTAATCCCTTTAAGCAAAAAACACAGCACAAGGACTAGATTTAATAAACTGTGGAAAAGGAAAGTGAGATGCTGCCCATACCAACCAGATTCTAGTTCCCACTTTCCCATACTAGAGAATGTCAGCTAGAATCTGATTGGTTGCTATGGGCAACATCTCCACTTTTCCTTTTCTGCAATTTAGCAAATCTAGCCCCAAGTGTGTCTAGTGCTGTTGATTGGGCTTTTTGATAAGCCACAAAGAGCAAACTGCATTTACCTATTAAATGTCCTGACTTGGAGCTGTGCAAATTTTTTTTCTATATTTTACATATAAAGGCAGGTGCATGCAAACCAAGTGCAGTTTCTCAGTCAAATACAACTTGTAAAATAGGTTGCCTAGCTATAGTAATGTGTTTATCATCATTAATACTTACCTGGGCAGGAGCAAGTCAGTACTTCTAAAATGGTAAATTTGTGTATTTCAACCAAGTATCGGGCATGCTGTACATTATGCTATATCAGAATTCCACAAAAGGTCCCTTCTGTTACAATGCAGCATATGTGTAGATTGCATATGTCTGAGAACCTTGCATCTCTTCTCTGGTCGGGTGCAGTGCACAGTCATGCAAAATATCTTTAAATAAAGCTACACACTTGTAAATGCAAACAGGGGCGTATCTACCCCTTGGCTAGGATGGCATCCGCTAGGGGCGCCAACCAAGTGGGTGGGGAGGTGCTACCACACTCGACCAGGGGGGTAGGTCACGTAGCAATGGGCCTGATCCAGACCTAGTTAAGTGCTTAAACTTAGTTATTCCTGGGCTAAACCATGTTGATTTCAGGGGGAGTCAAGTTAATTGTATTCTTTGCATGCAGGGATATATCTTTGAATTGCTTACTGCACACAGATACTGACCAGCTTTACTATCACACTGTTATTTAGACTTGGGATAGGAAACATCACCTCTCAACTCTAATACTGTTTGCAACAGATGAAATATGACTCCCCTGCAATCAACATGGTTTAGCCCAAAAGTAACTAAGTTCAAGCACTTAACCATTGGGCCTGATCCAGACCTACGTCCGCTTGCGTTTTTATGGCGTGCGTAAGCGTAAAAACGGGCTTTTGTACTTACTGCGGATGCGTGGGGCAGATGTTACGCTCATGTTACGGTCTGAGAAACGGAGCGTATGGGCCTTCATCGTAACAGCTTTGTATTTACGCTGGGGGGGCGTGCCTGCCATACAATCTCCGTAATTACGAACAGAGGGCGGGGTGAGGCAGTTAAATCATACAGTATGGGCGTGCTAAGCGTCGTAACTACGCGATGAGCTTATGGACGCACGCGGTTACGCTCAGAATAGTTAGGGTAGATTTTGCTGAGCGTAAGAAGCCAAAAAAAAATACGAACAAGGGGAGCGACGAGCAGAGTGCATCGGCGTTACGCCGGCGTAAATACGCTACACACATGAGCGGATCATGAGCGTAGGTCTGGATCAGGCCCAATTTCACTAGGACCTATGCGGCCCAGCAGTAGTATTAGCAACTGGGCTATTTAGGCATTCAAAGGTCTTGCTTGTCTGCACTAAACAATGCAATTTACTAAAAGCACAACGCTGGTAATTCTGCTCGCATGAAATAATTAAAAAAACAAATTGGTGCAGTTATAGGCAGAGACAAAAATATTAAAAGCAGCATATGTTAAAAAAGGAAAAAAAAATCACTTGCAAGTCTGCTATATATTCCGAATAGAAGAAAATATCTAATCCATAGGTATTAGGGGCTAGATCCTGACCTACGCATGCGTAATTCCCCTGTCGGCTGTAGCTCAGGATCTGGGGGGCCTAGGTTAAGAAGAAATGGTCCATTTTGAGAAAAGATCAGCCCTGTAACGTGTCAGTGTACAATACAGCTGTTATATCCCTCTACCCAGCGACCAACGGTTTCTTGTGTTCCTGATTTCCACCTAACAACCCGGGACTGCCTACCATTTCATGAACTGCTGCACATACCCTAGGTACAAATTTGGACCCTTTGTTTTTTATTCATATTAGGCCTGATTCAGACCTACGTCCGCTTGCGTTTTTACGGCGGGCGTAAGCGTAAAAACGGGCTTTTGTACTTACTGCGGATGCTTGGGGCAGATGTTGCGCTCATGTTACGGTCTGAGAAATGGAGCGTATGGGCCTTCATCGTAACAGCTTTGTATTTACGCTGGGGGGGGGCGTGCCTGCCATACAATCTCCGTAATTACGAACAGAGGGCGGGGTGAGGCAGTTAAATCATACAGTATGGGCGTGCTAAGAGTCTTAACTACGCTATGAGCTTATGGACGCACGCGGTTACGCTCAGAATAGTTAGGGTAGGTTTTGCTGAGCGTAAGAAGCCAAAAATAAATACGAACAAGGGGAGTGATGAGCAGAGTGCATCGGCGTTACGCCGGCGTAAATACGCTACGCACATGAGCGGATCATGAGCGTAGGTCTGGATCAGGCCCAATTTCACTAAGACCGATGCAGCCCAGCAGAAGTATTAGCATCAGAGGTAATCAGCTAAAGCCAGGAGTCCAGGACTTTTCTAGTGACGACCATGTGATCAGCTCTCCTCTCCAGCGGGAGGAGTCAGCGTTTCCTGTCTCTGCGGTGCTGCTACTTCTGAGAGAAACTCATTTCAGGAACAAGTGTGTTTGTTACAGGATGCAGAGTATGTGTGTCTGTGTGTATTACAGGGTGCAGTGTGTGTCTGTGTGTATTACAGGGTGCAGAGTGTGTGTCTGTGTGTATTACAGGATGCAGAGTGTGTGTCTGTGTGTATTACAGATTACAGTGTGTGTGTGTCTGTGTGTATTACAGAGTGCAGTATGTGTCTGTGTGTATTACAGGGTGCAGTGTGTGTGTGTTTGTATGTATGTATTACAGGGTGCAGAGTGTGTCTGTGTGTATTATAGGGTGCAGTGTGTGTGTGTATGTCTGTATTACAGGGTGCAGTGTGTGTGTGTGTGTGTGTGTATTACAGGGTACAGTATGTGCGTCTGTGTGTATTACAGGGTTCAGTATGTCTGTGTGTATGACAGGGTGCAGTATGTGTGTCTGTGTTTAAAACAGGGAAGAGTGTGTGTGTGTTTGTGTATATCACAGATTGCAGTGTGTTTGTGTGTGTCAGTGTGTATTACAGGAAGTACATTGTGTTTGTCTGTGTGTGTTACAGGGAGTACAGTGTGTGTGGCTCTTTATTACAGGGTGTACAGGGTGTGTGTCTGTGTGTATTAGACGGTGCAGTGTGTGTCTGTTTGTATTACAGAGAGTGCATTGTGTGTTTGGGTGTATTACAGGGTGCAGTGTGTGTGTCTGTGTGTATTACAGGGTGCAGTGTGTGTGTCTGAAGTTAAATAAGGCCTCCTTGGAAAACATAAAACATTTGTAACCACAATACAAAAGAATCACAGTCTTGCAAGCATATCTCCCAGTATTCCATCCATGTGACTCCAACCCCCAGTACCCCCATCATGTCTCCAGCCCCCCCAGTATCCCCATCATATGACTCCAGCCCCCCAATATCCCCATCATGTGCCACCAGCCTCCCAGTATCCCCATCATGTGACTCCAGCCCTCCAGCCGTGACCTGCAATAACTCAATGATCACTTGAGCCGCTCCACAGTATAGCTACAGCTGTGACCTGCCTAATCCTATTACATCTTGAGCTATCGGTACAGGAGAGAGATCTGGTCCGCTGTTTATCGGCGGTCCCGGGACTGGAGCTCCAGCGACGCTTGTGAAACCCCACTTTACCTTAAGATGCTGCAATTGGCAAGGACGTTATGAACAAGGGGGACATTTATCACTCTGTGTGCAGGGCTCAGTGACTTCCACACACTGGGCTGGATCCAGACTTAAGTAAGTGCTTGAAATGAGTTACTCCTGTATCACCATCATATGGTTCCAGCCCCCCAGTATCCCTATCATGTCTCCAGCACCCCCAGTAACCCAATCATGTGGCTCAAGCCCCCCCAGTATCCCCATCATATGGCTCCCGCCTCCCCATCATATGTATCCACACACCCAATATCCCCATCATATGGCTCCTGCCCAGTATCCCCATCATATGGCTCCAGCTCCCCAGTATCCCCATCATATGGTTCTAGCCCCCCAGTATCCCCATCATATGGTTCTAGCCCCCCAGTATCCCCATCATGTGTATCCAGCCCCATCATGGTTATTTACCTCCACGGCGCTCTCCTCTTCTCTCTTCTCCTTCCAGCCCACATGCGTAGTAGCTATGATTGGTAATTTAAGGACGTATGTGCAATACGTCCAGGGGTGTGAATCAGGGTCAGAATCTCAAATATTGTTAGAATATATCAAGCCAAGCAGGAGCCTATAAAAAACACATACATACATACATACATACATTTATACATACATTTATTTGGGGATTAGTCACCCCAGGTTAAGCTGCTGGAGGCTATGTAATTGGGCACACCAGGCTATATATTTTTGAGCGCTGAGTATATTGGCTTCCTTTGGGGGGCAATTTATTTCTTTCATGTAATGGAAGCGGAGCCTCCTGTATGAGCTGCCAGCCACTAAAGCGGGGAGCGGGGGGCAGGACTTGAGTGTGTGTATTACAGGGGATGCATTGTTTGTCTTTGTGTGTGGGGTGCAGTGTGTGTGTGTGTATTACATGGAGTTCAGTGTGTATCTGGGGTGCATCACAGGGGGTGCAGTGTGTGTGTATTACAGGGGTTCAGTGTGTATCTGTGTATTACAGTTGTGCAGTGTGTGCCTGTGTATTACAGGTGTGTGTCTGTGTGTATTACAGGTGTGCAGTGTGTGTCTGTGTATTACAGGTGTGTGTCTGTGTGTATGTGTATTACAGGTGTTTGTCTGTGTGTATTACAGGGAGCACAGTGTGTGTGTCTGTGTGTATTACAGGGGATGCAGTGTGTGTTTGTATTACAGGGGGTGCAGTGTGTGTCTGTGTGTATGTATTACAGGGGGGTGAAGTGTGTGTGTATATTACAGGGGGTGTAGTGTCTGTGTGTATTATAGGGAGTGCATTGTCTGTGTGTATTAAAGGGGGTGCAGTGTGTGTCTGTCTATTAATGGGGGTGCAGTGTGTGTGTATTACAGGGAGTGTAGTGTATGTGTATTACAGGGGGTGCAGTGTATGCACATTACAAGGGGTGCAGTGCGTGTGTATTACAGGGGGTGCAGTTTGTTATGTGTATAATGGGGGGGATTGTGTGTGTGTATTACAGGGGGTGAACTGTGTGTATAACAGAGGGTGCAGTGTGTGCGTGTGCGTTTATTACGAATGTGTGCGTGTGTGTGTGTGTTTTAAAGTGCAATGTGTTTCTGTATGTATTATACGGTGCTGTGTTTGTGATAGAGAAATTGTATTATGGAGGTGTGGCTGCTACTAAATTATATTGCCAGGCACGCCTGTACACCTAGATACACCCCTGGTCCAACTGGGACCCCAACCCCCGTAGTATGGGATCCAGTGTTACAATTCTGTGACGTTTACTTCGAAAATCGAAATCCTATATTCCAATTAAAATCTTTAATTTAACATCTTTGCGGTCTGCAAATTGGGACAGTTCCTACTAAATCAAGATGTGATGACATCCAAATCCATCCAGTAGTATGCTATATTAAAATCTTTAATTTAACATCTTTGCGGTCTGCAAATTGGGACAGTTCCTACTAAATCAGGATGTGATGACATCCAAATCCATCCAGTAGTATGCTAGACATACACTACTATATAAGTGTAGTTCTGGATCTACCCCATTGTTTGTATAAGATTGTCTGCATGTGCATCACCTTTTTCTATATATATATATATATATATGTGTGTGTGTGTGTGTATATATAATGTTACCACTCTGTGAACTGCTAACTGCCAAATCCATCCAGTTTTCCCTAGAACCCAACCCTATTACAGTATTTGGGATTTTTGGAGTTGAACCCTGACAGATTTTTAAGTTGGATAATGAAGGGTAACTGTACCACGTTTTATCCAGATATATCAAGCCAAGCAGGAGCGTATGAAGAACACATACATACATACATACATACACACACACATACATATATATATTTTGACTTTTATATATATATATATATATAGATTACGAACCCATTCTTGGTAACATCTTTGAGATGCAACTGTCCCTTTGTTTAATTTCCAAATAAACACCCCTTATTTTTATTAGTGTATTATTAGTATTTACCTCTCATACCCCCTAAATGTAACATTTATCCTTTATCCTCTACATCCATGAATAACATTATTCATTAAAATGACTAATGACTAAGAGCATTTACCATTAAAGACACAAACAAGAAAAATCTAATACAAAAGAAAATATTTATTAAATAATTTTGTTAATTAAGTAAAGTAAAATTTTTATACGTGTGTGT
>WWET01003220.1:173287-190016 GCA_011038615.1 Limnodynastes dumerilii | reverse complement strand
ACGGCGGCATTGATACCTTACCGCCGCCCTCCCAGCCTCATTCCCCTCCCCCCGCCTACCTGCCATAACTTCCGCGTAGTAACGCTGGGGGACACCCCCTCCAGCGTTACTACGCTGAAGCTACAGACGCCTGATCCAGGATCTGCCCGGCACATGTGCAGATCGTCTTTTTAGGCGTATTACCGTCGGGCGACTGGCCTCTGGATCAGGCCCATAGTGCATCCCATATACATACATGCACACACACACACACACACACACACACACACAGTGCACTCCAAACACACACACACACGCACCCACCAACAATGCACTCCATATACACACATACACTCACATGCATAGTACACACTACACACACACACACACACACACACAGTGCACTCCATACACACACATGCACAGAACACTCCATACAAACACAATGCACTCCATACACACACATGCAACCCAGATACATACACATACAAAAACACACACACACACACACACACACACTGCACTCCAGATAGATATACACACACACAAAAACAAACACTGCACTCCAGATACACACACGGATTATACACACACTTGTACCTGTTCACAGAGCCTGCAGTCAGCAGCCCTGCAGAGACAGGAAAGGAGGAATCAGCTTACAGTTACAAGGAGGCTGCCTCCAACCCACTCAGCAACAGGCAGCCTTGCGATAGGCTGCCAGTTGTTCTGTAGCAACGGTTGGGACCACCCCCAGGCAACTGTAAGCTGATCCATCCTTTCTTTTCTCCTGGCTGCTGATTATTCAGCAGCTGCTGTGTCTCACTCATTGGCCAAATTCTGATCCTGTACTGCGGAGGCCACTCTGGTGAATTATAGTACTGAGAGGCCTCCGCAGTACAGGACCTGCGCTGAGCCTAAAAAAAAAAGGTTTATTGCCAATCCGCACCTGCCATGGGGCCATAGCGCATTACCTGGATGATTTCATCCTTGTTGGCCTGAGTGGGTCACCAATATGCGAAAACATTCTTTTCTAGTTCCAAGATTTATGTACCAATTGTGCATGATAAGACCGAAGGCACGGTCACCTGTTTTGCTTATTTGGGTATCGAAATTGATACCCAGGGAGACGAGTGCTGCGGTGTCAAATCAAAGGTTGAAGCACTTCAGGGTAAGATGACAGCAGCAACACATGCCTCTAGCATAACCCTGTGACAGCTTCAATCGCTGTTAGGTTCCTTGAACTTTGCCTGCAGAATTATCCCCATGGGTAAGTTTTTTTAGCAGACGATTGCAATTGATGGCAGTGGGAGTTTAGAACCCACAGGGGAAAGTTCACTTGCTGCCTGCTGTTCGGGAAGACTTGGCTGTGTCGGACACTTTTCTACAGGACTTTACTGGAGTCTGTTTATGGCAGGCGTCGTCTGTCATGAGACAGCAACTTTAGTTGAGGACAGATGCAGTGGTTTTGGTGTGTATTTCGCAGGTAGATGGTGCGCAGAACCTTTGCTAACAGAATGGAACAGTGCGGGATGGACAAAGAACCTGCTCCTACTGGAGCTCTTGCCAATATTGGTAGCAGTGGAAAAATGGACAGAGAGTTTTCATGACTGCAGCATAGTCTCCCCTTGCGATAACAGAGAGGATTCTGTTATTGGCATGCAGTCGTAATTGCCGCCTGTTATTCGCTTACTTCGCTATTTGGTATTGCATTGCATGTAGTTTAATGTCATTATTTCCCTGGTGTTGACAATACGTAAGCCGATGCACTGTCCCATTTTGAGTGGTCAGCATTTCGCCGGTTAGCGCCCAAAGTACAGCAGCATGATACACCTTGTCCTCCTTTGTTATGGCAGGTGGCCCATCCAGTATAATCGAACTAGACGTTCATTCGTTGGCTCCAGGTATATTGCACACTTGCTTGGAGATTATGGACTATGTTTAGGGCCAGAAGGTGGTGGCTAGCAACAGAGGAGGATATGCTGTTGGATTGTATTTGGGGTTGTTATTTAGAAGGATGATCTAAAGCTTGGTTGAGCTATACCCTTGCAGAGGTGTCATTCTTTTTAAAAACTAAGGGGGTATGGAATGTTACCAAATGTTTCTTAGTCGTCAAGGCTTTGAAAGGTGGGGCTAGATGGCCAGTTGGCAGCAAGCCAATTACAGCTGACTTTTTGGAAACATTGATTGGTGCAGTTAGGTTTATGGTGAGTGACGACTTTGAGTGGTTACTTTTCCGCACTGCATTGGCCATGGAATTTGCTGGGGCATTTTGGGTAAGTGAATTTGTGGCCTGCTCTAGGTCAGTGGTCGGTACTGACCTTCTGACCAAGCATGTTTGTATTTCAGAACAAAGGGGCAGATCCAGAACAACGTTTCCAAGCGTATTTACACTTGACGGAGACGTAAAAACGCTATTTTGTATGTTCTGAGCATGCGCACGGCAGATATTATGCTATGTAATGCAACATAACTCTGATCATAAAGGCCTTTCATGTAACAGTAGCATAACAACGTTCGAGGGGGCATGCCTATATTACAGTAGCCGTAAGTACGATGCAGTTACAAAATGTAGACGGGGGATTGCATATTTAAATCGTACAGTATTGGCGTGCTTAGGTGCGTAAGTACCTTCTGCCATTACAGCCATCGGGAGTTACACTTAGAAAAGTTAAGGTAGGGTTTGGAAAGCATAACACGGCTTAACTACGTCTGACCGAGGGGTGTGACAAGGGGCCTGATCCAGAGCTACGATGTTACACTGAGCGCTGTAGCGCTCAGCGTAACATTGCTGCTCTGGCCCACCACTCCCCCTGTGCGGGCGGGGGGAGTGGTGGGCAACATCTGCCCGGCGCATGCGCATTACAGCTACGGCCGCCGTACTAGCGACAGCGGCTGTAGCTCTGGATCAGGCCCAAGGGGAGTGCATAGTAATTACGAGCGCTTAAATATGCTACGTGTTGAAAGGGAATGGGAACGTAGTTCTGGATCTACCCCAAAGTGTCCAATGTAAGATCCATGTTGGTAAAACTGACCAGCTGGGAAAAGGAAAATATCCTTTGTCCCTGCTGATAAGTCTGTTATGTGCCATGTAAATTTATGTAAAGAATGAGGGGTTAGGAGGCCTTCTAGAGCAATGTCACGGTTAGCACATTATTATGGTACACCTCTAACCATTTTCCAGTTTAAGGCTGTTTTTCACAGTTGTATCCAGATGTCTGGACTTTATAAGGAAGATTTCGGTACCTAGTCTTTCTGGATTGGGGCGGCTACGGAGGCTGCATGGGCCTGGCTTTCAGTCTCTGGCATCAAAGAACTAGGCCGTTGGAAGTCTAAGGCTAACAAGACTTATATCAGGTTACCTTGTGAAGAATGAGGCTGGTAGGCTGTTGTTTTGTAGTTGAACAGGGACTTAGGACTTGACTTTGTCAGTTTCTGGAGGCATGCTGCATTCTGTATGGAAGTTATCTTCTGCATGGGAGGCGGGCCCACTCACCATGTGTACAAGGTATGCATAGTGGGAGGGAATAGTTATTTAAATCACACAGTTAAGGCTTGGCCAAGCGCTTTTGTACAATGCAGTGGGCCGGATTCAGACTACCAGACGTATAGCATATACGTCCGTAGTTTCCCATTTTTTACTACTGCGTATGCGTAGTAAAATTTTTACGTTATTTACGTATCTTTTACTTACGTAGATTGCGTATATGCGGTCTTTAAGACCACATATACGCAATCTATGTAAGGAAAAGATATGTAGATTGTGTAAAAAATTTACTATGCATGCGCAGTAGTAAAAAACGGGAAACTACGGACATATATGCTATACGTCTGGTAGTCTGAATCCGGTCCAGTATCTCTGTGCATGCGGAATACTTAAGGTACAGTTCTGGCCACAAATTAACCTCCGTAAGAGTGCAGGGAGAGTGCCTTATTTTCTTACGTACAGAGTTAAGGTTCACAAAATCCATACATACGGATTTCACAATTAAGTCTGGATAAAGTTCATGGTGTCGAAAGTCCCGGCAGCAGTGGTGAAGTTCTGGATCCAGCTGTTTCTTAAGAAAGTATACAATTATAACATTGTATAGATGTTAGTAACTGGAGGGATTTTCTGTTCTTTATACAAACAGAAAAACATAATTTAGCAGGTTTGCAGGAACTGAAAAAGTTGACACTGAACTGACACATTCATCTTTCTTGATAATACTATCTCAAGAATCGGGTATCTACAGGTGCCCAGCATGACTGAACTTTTTGTTAGTGCAAAGTATCAAATACAACAAAATACAGTGCAATTCTCAGGGAAAAGTGTATATATGTGTATATATAACCAAGCCAAGCTACAAAGTGAAACAAAGTGCAGAATCAGAAAAAGGCTGAGATAATTACTGGAATGACAATCAGACTATTTATACATATATGTATTCAAACTATAGTACTGTAGCTCAATATACTCATCAGACGAATAACAAGGTTGTTGGGGGTTGGGGGTGCCACCAGGGGGGGGTGTTGGTGGCTCAGTTGGGGGGTCACTTCTTAAATGTCCCTGCTTTTAAGGTTTAGTTAGCTCTTAATTTAACACGTGGCCAGATTTACTAAGCTGCAGGTTTGGAAAAGTGAAGATGTTGCCTATAGCTGCCAATCAGATTCTAGCTGACATTCTCATGTATAATGTGTATGTAATATATCATGTATATCACATATCATGTATGTAATAGAAAAGTGAGAGCTAGAATCTGATTGGTTGCCATAAGCAACATTTTTACAAACCCGCAGCTTAGTAAATCTGGCCAATGATATATGACTCAATATAGGGACTCTCATTGTTAGAGTTAGGACCACCATAGCAGGAAAGCCTTAAAAGTGGCTGGTGGCCTAACATATACTTGCAAATGTGTGTAATTAATGTGTCTGTATTTTAGTATTTTAATAGATAAAACATAGTTGCCAACTCTCCCTGAATATCAGGGAGACTCCCTGAAGATTGGGTGATCTCCCTGACTCCCTGAAGTGTTTGGTAANAATTGTGCACGAGGGCCCCCTCACTTCTTAAATGTCCCTGCTTCTAAGGTTAAGTTAGCTCCTAATTTAACACGTGGCCAAATTTACTAAACTGCGGGTTTGGAAAAGTGGAGATGTTGCCTATAGCTACCAATCAGATTCTAGCTGACATTCTCATGTATGATATGTATGTAATATATCATGTATATCACATATCATGTATGTAATAGAAAAGTGAGAGCTAGAATCTGATTGTTTGCCATAAACAACATTTTTACTTAGCTTAGTAAATCTGGCCAATGATATATGACTCAATATAGGGACTCTCATTGTTAGAGTTAGAACCACCATAGCAGGAAAGCCTTAAAAGTGGCTGGTGGCCTATCATATATTTGCAAATGTGTGTAGTTAATGTGTCTGTATTTTAGTATTTTAACAGATAAAATCACATAGTTAGTTACTGCTTAATGATGAAAGTACTGGAGCATTTGTTTCTGTGTAGATTGCCACTATAATTGCAGGTTGTATTAACCGATAAATTGATTGGAGCAACCATCATTTTGTGTAATGTAATATATATTTCTATGAACTGAATTCAGTGCACAGACACTGAATTATCGTGAAGGTACAAAACAAATCACTGAAGACAATCCTCAGGATATACTACATGAAACGTTATTAACTGTCACCTAAATAATCTGCAGGAAAGCCCAAAATCCTGAATCTCTGAGCATTAATCTCTGAGCATAAATTTGAAGCTTGCCTTAAACATTTTAGTACTTTATATACTTTTCGATGTTTGAACTTATTTTTTCTTTTTATTGTTGCTTTATTTAGTAACATATCTAATCACAGTTCACTTGATTCAAGTGATACAAAAGCTATGATTCCATCACTTACACTCTCATTCTTTAAAATATGTTCTGAAATCTCAGTAAGTGGTCCCAATGAGCATTAAACCTCAAGACAAGGTATGAAGAAGGTCAGTCTGTTTCCAGTCTTGTAGAATAATGTAGTGGAAATTGTTGAATGGCTGCTGTTGTTGCTAGATATACTATTACGCAATGGTAGTGAAAGATATTAGAACCCTTACATTTGGCATAAGGTATATGAAACTGGTGCCACTTTTTTTTCTACCTTGACAAAAACATGTTTAAATGAGGTCATAGTAATTAATTAAACAGCGTGATATCTTGGCTCTGTCAAATCAAACATTTTACAGCAGGCTGTAATATTAGGAAGAATACAAACAGCTGCACGATCCACTGTCCAAGACCTGGAACAATAGCAATGTCTTACTCTGAAATGTTCTGATAATGTAGCATTTTAGCAAACAGTACAGAATTTCATCATCTCTACGGAATTCTTTTTCAGTGACCTGCAACCACATTGAAACACTGTGGTTGAACTTCTATGAAAGTAAAACAAAATTTGAATAACTACCAGGAGTTATCCATATCTTTTATACTTCTAAAAAGAAATGATTAGCATTATTACTGTTGCTAGCTCTGATTTGACAGTTTTAACAGTCATTTGTTTGTTACTATTTGTTGTAGTCACTATAGGTTATTTGTACAGTATTCATGTGGTTTCTTGGGGCCTTGTTTACTAAAATCGCTTTTGGGCTGCAATTATGAATCACCAGCCATCGCGGTGATATTGACGCGATTTTTTTAAAAAATCGCGGCATTTACTATGCTGCAATTTTTGCTGGCAATTCATAATCACCGTCGATGTTCAGCAATTTTTCCATGGAGAAATTGCTGTGCTTTTCATTAGAAAAGCACGGCGATTGTCCTTGAAAAAATCGCCGTCCATTTTTTGTTTCAATGCCCAGCACAGCATGCACCTTATAATGCAGGCGCTGATAGTACCAGAAGGCACAGCATGGCCATGTGTTTCTGGCCATGCTGTGCCTTCTAGTACTATAAGCATCAGCATGGCAAGAGTTATTGTCATGGTGCAGCATAAAAATGTGCCCCTTTCCTATCCTAAAAACATTATATGGCTCCGTTCTGAATAAAACATATGTAGCTGCCCCCGTTATGAATTACACATATGTAGCTGCCCGAGTTCAGAATAAATCATATGTAGCTGCCCCCATTCTGAATAAAACATATGTAGCTGTCCCCGTTCTGAATAAATCATATGTAGCTGTCCCCATTCTGAATCAATCATATGTAGCAGCCCCCGTTGTGAATTACACAGATGTAGCTGCCCCCGTTATAAAAAAAACTGATTTAGATGGCTAGCCAGACCCTATAAAAGGGCCCCAGCAAGGCATGAGTCATAAGAGGGACCCACATGAAGAAGCAGCTGCGTGTCTGCCACAGTGAATCGAAGAGGAGGAGCCGGACAAAAGAGCTGCGTCTGGCAAGACTGAGGACATCTGAGCAGTGATTATGTTTTTGCTTTTAAAGTTATAAGGAAACTTTACAATATTTTAGGAGACAACTACCGGTGTTTAAATCCTAATGCAGGCATCTACATCAGTTTTTTTTTAATAATGGGGGGCAGCCACATCTGTTTAATTCACAATGAGAGCTGCTACATATGATTGATTCAGAATGGGGGCAGTTACATATGATTGATTCAGAATGGGGGCAGCTACATATGATTGATTCAGAACGGGGGGCTGCTACATATGTTTTATTCAGAACGGGGACAGCTACATATGATTTATTCTGAATGGGGGCAGCTACGTATGTGTAATTCATAACGGGGACAGCTACATATGATTTATTCTGAAGGGGGGCAGCTACATATGTTTTATTCAGAATGGGGCCATATAATGTTTTTAGGACAGGAAAGAGGCACATTTTTTATGCTACACTATGAAAATAACCCTTGACATGCTGACGTTTATAGTACCAG
Organism: Limnodynastes dumerilii; assembly: GCA_011038615.1. NCBI lineage: Eukaryota > Metazoa > Chordata > Amphibia > Anura > Limnodynastidae > Limnodynastes > Limnodynastes dumerilii. The sequence continues at coordinate 182,162 of WWET01003220.1, read as the reverse complement.
AAGGTACAGCATGGCCAGAAACACATGGCCATGCTGTGCCTTCTGGTACTATCACCGCCTGCATGATAAGGTATAGAAGCATTGTGCGCTACACATTTTGCTTATGAAAAACAGGTCATAGTTGTTGACATGTGTTTTTCAGCTAAAGGCGCTTTTTCATGGCGACTTTTTATACAACTCGCCCGAGATTTTACTAAGCAAAGCTTAGTAAATCTGGCTATCTGTGCCACTGAAAAAATTGCGACGACGCTTTCTCAGCAAAGTTTGCCGTGTCGATTTTGCTAAAGCCTAAGGTCCCGGGACTTTGCCTTCAGTAAATATGGGGATGGCATAATCGCCCCTAAAGTCCCGGGACTTTGGTCTTTTTTTGAAAAATCAACTTTAATAAATGAGGCCCTTGGAAGCATAAAGTGAGTGTTCATTTAAATGGCATTTAATGATCAGTAACAGAATGAGATTGATCAGCATTTATCTTCTTCCTAGCATCTCTTGAGTTCCAGCACACATTGTGCAGGATCCTACCTTGACATAAAAACGCTGGTTTGTATGTACTGTGCATGCGTGTGGCAGATGTTACGCCGCGTAACCCTGAACGTACATACCAGCCTAGTATCAACAGCATAACTACGTACAAAGGGGCATGCCAACCATATGACACCCGTAATTACACTTACGAAGGCGAGGTGAGGCATTTAAATCGTACAGTATGGATGTGCTTAGGCACTTACATACGTGTAGCCTTTATGTACGTCAGTGCTTACGCTGTAAAAAGTTAAGGTAGGGTTTGGCAAGCTTAAAACAGCCAAAGTACGTACGAGGGGAGTGCTGAGGGGAGTGCATAGAAAATACGCTAGTGTGAATACGCTACGCAATGAAACGTAATGGAAACGTAGGGCTGCATCTGTGCCTGATCCTGTATTAAGAACGTTAGGGAATTTCCACAAGTTGCTGCATAAGGTCTCTAAAACGTTACATCTGCGCAAGCACAAGGCAGATGTTACATTACAGATCTCCTACGCTAAGGGAGGTGGCACTTCCTTACCACGTGCCTAATCCCCACAAGAGAGGTGGGAATAGGCATGTTAATGAAGTTCTGCATGGATCTGCATTCAGATGGATGCAGATCCATGCAGAGAAGTTAAGGTAAGGTTCTGGACACGTAAGTGAGAGTGAAGAGTGATGGGGACTGCACTCCTCTCTTCTGTGCGGACTTCCAGACCTCCGACCGTACGGAGGTCTGGATCAAGCCAACTATATTCAATGGTGTTTGGTAACCATTGTTCTAGTATTTAACACTATAACTATTTGTAGCAGTGCTGTGCAACGCTCTTATTGTTGTCATCCCTAAGGATTCTGTACCACTTTGTCCCAGTGCAGATCTAATGCAGATAATATATCCAGTGGTGTTTGAAAATTTGTTAAAGTGTTTAGGACAATAACTATATGTAGCAGTGCTGTGCAACGTTGTTTCTGTCATCATGGGTAAGGATGCTGTACAACTCTCTTCCATTATCTAACACACAGTTACCATAACAACTATGCCGCCTAAAGCTGGGTACACACTGGGGCGTTTTCGAAACTTTGTACAGGCTTTGTGGCTTTGTACTGTTACGAACCCGGTAGTGATGGGGAGCAGGAGCAGGTACCGGAGAGTTTAACTTGGATCTGGAGATTCTGTGGGTTGTCCCAAATGATGCAGGCAACAGGTTCTGGATGAAGCTTGAGAGCGTGGCGGATGAAACCGACCGAGGCGCGGAGTCTAGCAGGATCGTGTTCTTCACTAGAGCCTCTGAAGGTGAGGATAGTCTGGCGCTGCCGATTTACCCACAGGTCGCGGCCTCCGTGGCAACACCCGGGAGAAGAGATAGAAGAACAGATGGGAGGAAAATGGGAAGAGACAGGCCAGCAGAGCCTGGCCTGTAACAAACAACAGAGAACAATAAACAATGACAAATAGACAAGTGGGGGGTAACGGGACAAACAGGACACACTAGACTTACTGGGGCAATTACACACTCAGTCACACAGCGGGAACCCCCGAGGGGTTAAACAAATACTTTCACACAGGAGAGGCAAAGGTAAATACAAAGTGGGCAATACAATAAGGTGGGAGAAGAGGCAATGGGACACAAAGGGTTAACTAGAGAAAGGTACAAGGCAGGAACAACAATGGGACACTCAACAATCAAAGAACAAAGCACAAGGCAAGATAGAGAGAGAGAGAGTAATAGCAGGCACAGTAGCTGTAAACAGAAACTATAACCGGCATGGGAGAGAGAGCTGGGGGCGCTTAAATAGGAGCTGGCAGCTGCTGATAGGATAGGTGGAGCAACAGAAGGCATTGGTGTTCCCCTGGCAACCACCAGGACACAGAAGGCAGTGAGGAGATCAGCGCCTGTCTATACGGCCAGCGCTGTCTCCACATGGCTAATTTGCATACCGTCACGCCCACTTTGGGGTAGATCCTGAACAACGTTTGCATTACGTTTGTTCGCGTAGCGAATTTTCGCGTACGTAACTTCGCTACGCTACCCTTAACACACCCCCTGCACGGACGTATTTTGTGAAAATACGCTACCCAAACCCTACCTTAACTTTTCCATACGTAACACAATACGTCCGCTAACGGGCGTACAGACTACGCGAACGTACGCAGCTTAGCACGCCCATACTGTACACTTTAAATACCCCCCCGCCTACTTCACGTAATTCGCACGTATTCTTCGCTAACGTAATTTTGGCACGCCCACACGTAATTACTTACGTTCGCAATACGTGAATTATCCTTACGTTAGAAAATACGCTACGCGAATGTGCGTATTTTCTGCGGTGCGCATGCGCAGTTCGATCAAAACTGCGAATTTACGTGTATACCACACGTAAATTCGCAGAAAAACGTAGAGCAGGATCTGCCCCAATGTCTTTTTGATACCTTTACTGCTACAATGTTTCTATTGATTGTTTCTTCTTATGGTCTGTGATTTACTTTGTATGCAGCTATATGGGGATATGAATATGGAAGTATTTTATTGTAATATGTTCGTTTGCTAAATTCATTGTTTTGTACTATTTAATAAAATGAAATAGATTTCTAAATTAGTGTGAGACATAGTTTCCATTTATTGTAATTAATTTGCACTAGTTAAGTGGTATTTTTGACCTGGTATATCCAGGTTATGTGTTTTTTGTATACAATATATATATACCATAGAGTGTTTGGAGAATTGGATTAGTGCGGTCTTTTTGTGTGTATATGGCTTTGTACAGTGCATGGCATGTCACAATTAAATATAACCACACATTGAGCCTGATGCAGACCTACGCTCATGAAACGCTCATCTGCGTAATGTATTTACGCCGGCATCCTTACGATGCACTCCCCTCGGCACTCCCCCTGTTCGTACTTACTTTTGCCATGTAACGCTGAGCAAACTCTACCTTAACTTTTCCAAGCGTAGCTGCAGCCCTCGTAAAGCTCCTTGCGTAGTTACAACGCTTAGCACACCCATACTGTACAATTTAAATGGCTCACCCCGCCCTCGGTGCGTATTTACGGCTTTCGTATGGCAGGCATGCCTTCTTGAGCATAGCAATGAAGCTGGTACGCTCAAGGCCCATACACTCAGACTTTCATAGAATAACATGAGTGTAACATCTGCCCCGAGCATGCGCAGTAAGTACAAATGTCCGTTTTTTCGCTTACGACCAATGTAAAAACGCACCCGAGCGTAGGTCTGGATCAGGCCCATTGTCCCTGATTCAGCGTTTGAAAATAAGAGAGGAAATTTACACCTGGGCAAAACCATGTTGATTTCAAGGGGAGTCAAATTAATTTTATTCTATGCATACAGGGAGAATACTTTGCTTTTGCTTATTGCACACAGATACTGACCAGCTTCATTTTTACATTGCTATTTAGACTTTTGCTGGGAAATATCACCTTTCAACTATACTACTGTGTGCAACAGATGGAATTTGACTTCCCTAAAATCAACATGTGTAACTTTCCTCTTATTTTCAAACTCTGAATCAAGCCCATTATCATTCAGCACATGAGACTATTTTGCTCATTGCATGCTAAAAAGACAAAGGCATAGAAAACTCTAAAGACCTTAGATGATATTGGCACGCTACGTATGTAAGTATCCTATTAGTTTGTATTGCGCATGTGCTGTACAGTCAATTCTGCATTGGAATGCAGTGTTCCCAGAAGAATTCAGTCTATGCATGCTGGGGTTGGGGTAGCAATGGTAAGCTTACAGTAAGGGCTTGACTAAGACATACAATCCAGTATTCTGCATGCAGAGCCTTGAGTACAGAATAGTTAAGGTAGGACGCAGAACTCTCCTACATGATTAGGTTAGAAAATTCCTTTTGTTAGCTCTCGTTGCAGAGCTTAATGTATGGAATATGGACCCAATCCACACTTAATAAAGACAAGCTAGATGCAGAATTTGGCTGAATGACTGACAATGCACTTGTTCTCCAGAACCTAGCAAGGTGGGTGGGGGGCAGCATTTAAATTTTACAGGGCCAGGGTGGGATTAAGGAGTTATGCGTGGATCAGTGGTTGTACAGTGTGACTTAAAGCTGCCTTATGGCAGCGTAAGTCTCCTAAAGTCCGCACCATAGAGGGGTGTGACAGTCATGGCGTAAATATCAAGATCAAGATCCAGTCCCTTATCCTCAAAAGTTCTTGATTTACTGCTTAAAAGTCATACTTTATAAGTGCTCAAAGTGCTCCCCATCAGTCAGCTGCATCAAGGCAGAGAAGTGTAAAAGAAATGCTCTGCTAATACTGCTGTGACCTTTCACTGTGTCATTGCTAAAAAGTAACATCTAACCTGTACTATGATCCAGGGGTGGAAGTTGACAGGCTTGAACCCCAAAGCAAGGAGGAGGGGCCCGGGCCTGTATTGCCGGAACCAGGGACGAGTTTCCGAGAAATTGGGGAAGCGGGGTCATTACTCATCAGTAATAAATCTTAAAACAATGCTCAGCACTCAGACATGGGGGGATGAGTGCTGTCTTAAGCTGCCACCTTGCTCCATGAGTGCATGTAGGACAGCTGCCATTGGCCTCCATCTCCCATAGCAGCCGTACCCCCGCACCCATGGTAGCTACGCCACTGCAGTGATCTCATTGTGTGGGTAAACTGTACCCACACAATGAGATGTTGTGACTGTAAAAAAGGTCACAACACCATATATTTTCTACGTGGAAAAAAATGGTGCATATGTTGTTGGAAATAGAGTGCTCATTCGCGTTCACAAGGAAGTCTGACTTTTTTATGAGACCACACAATGGGGTCCATTCAGCACAATGAGCTTGGCAATATCGCTGAATAGTATTTACTGATACTTACCCCTCCGGCAAGGTCAGGCGATGGTCTGTGGGACTTTCGCCAGAGACGTTTGGCTGCGTTCGTAGATGAAGTCCCGGCGCATGCGCAATGGCTAACTTTTGGGACTTTTGGAAATTTTCAAGTTTTAAAAGTTACACACACTGCGCATGTGCTGGGACTTAACTTCGGGGACAGAGAGACACAGAGCGCAGGACAGATGAATGAACTCTTTCTTTACTTTTTATTTAAATCCTTAGAATTGTTTATTTATTAATTAAATTTTCAATGATAATAAAAACAGTAAATCTTTTTGTTTTATATTTTTATTTATATTTTTTTTATTAATACACACATGGAGCCAGATCCTGAGCTACGTACTTGAGCATGTTTATACTAGCCGCTGACGTAAAATTACCAACTCGTATGTACTTAGCATGTGCGCGGCAAATGTAACACAACGTATGAATGAAAGGGCGTGTCTTCCATATGACACCCGTAATTACGCTGTGGTGGCGGAGGGAGGCATTGAAATCATACAGTATGGGCCGGGTTAGGCCGTTATTTACGTCAATGCATTCCATTCATCAGTACTTACGCTTGGAAAAGTTAAGGTAGGGTTTGCAAAGCGTAAATCGAAATCGAATAAATATGAGCGAGGGGAGTGCCTAGAGGAGAGCATAGTATTTACGATAGCGTAAATACGCTATGCGAACGAACGTAAAAACAACTTAGGTCTGGATCTACCCCATGCTGTGTATTCCTGCAGTCTGCCTATACATACTTCCCCTTTCCTTCCCCCTTAATAACAGCTATTAGGGAGAAGAAAAGGGGGGTATTTGGGGAGATAGCAGGAAAACTTACCGTAACGCCATCTTTAGATGGCATTATATAGAATATCGGTGTGGATTGTTGAAATGATCACCATGTTTTCCATTTATGCCCCTGTTATATCTAACCTCCATTTGGCAGAATTATTCAGTAAAACAGGGTTGGTCCTATAGGTGTAACCTGCAAAGGTCTGTGAATGATGCTAGCCCCATCATGTGTCTGGCGTCTGTGTGAGTAGCGGTCTACGTGTCCTGGGTAGGGGGGGCAAGGTGACCCAAAGGGATGATTGCATGGCTCGTCATCCCTAAAAACAGCCCTGCTGCCATCTCAATACTATGTCTCTCCTTCTTCATCTCCCCTTTTGCTCAACCCCTCGCCCTGCTATGTCTCTTCTCCTCCAACTGTTCTGTCAGCTCTCCCTGTTGTTTCTCTCCTCCCTCACCTCGCATTCTGTTCTGCCAGCTTTCCCTTCTATGTCTTCGCTCCTCCTGCTCCCTTTCTACTCTCCCAGCTCCCCTTGCTCTGTCTCTTTTCCTTTGGCTCCTGTTGTACTCTGCCAGTTCTCTCTGATATATATCTCCTCTTATGGTTCTTCTTGTGCACTGCCTGCTCTCCTTGCTGTGTCATTCTTCCTCTGCCTCCTATTGTGCTCTGATTGCTCTCCATGCTATATCTTTCCTCCTTAGCCCAAACAAGGCGTTTGTGCCCTAAAAATCAGTAGATAAGTAAAACCCCTTTGTAAAGCGCTGTGAGGAAATAATAAAATACTAAAAAACTAAGGTAAATAGAAAGCAGGTTGTGCATTTAAATATCCGCGAGAGAGAGACAGTCTTTAGTATAGCTCGAGCCTCCCAGGGGAATCATATAAAAACAAGGAAAAAATGGAACAATGAAAATTTTTTAAAAAAGCAACTATGTAAAAAACATATAAATGAATAAAAGCAAATGTCCAGTACAAGTAAACACAAACTCCGTACCTGTCGATACTGGGTGGTGAATATAGGCTCAGAGGATAACCTGCTGCCTGGACGCAGAAGCCCGTCCTGGATTGAAGATACTGCAGCGGGGAACCTCAAGCAGAAGTCGGCGGGAGGTGTATGGTACTTCGGACATGCTGGGTCACCGACTGACGCGTTTCGAGGGGGTCGCCTCTTTCTCAAACTATTTACCTTAGTTTTTTAGTATTTTATTATTTCCTCACAGAGCTTTACAAAGGGGTTTTCTTATCTACTGATTTTTAGTCCATTTATGGGAGGGTGTAGGACCCTCTTTAAAATCCCTTTTGTTTTGCCACAGTGTTTTAGCGCTGCCATACTCCAAACTCCCCCATTCTGGTTTTCGTTCTACTTGCTTGTGCCCTGCCTGCTCTTCCTCCTGTGTTTCTCCTCCTCTGGCTCCCATATATTTCTGTCTGCTCTCCCAGCCGGGTCTCCCCTCCTTCGGCCCTGCTTGTGCTCTCTCTCTCTCTGCTGTGTCTTTCTTTCTCCGGCTCCCATTGTGCTTTGCCTGCTCTCCCTGCAATGTTTCTTCTACTACTACCATTTTGCTCTATCACCTTTACTCATGTCTCCCCTCTGCTTTTATGATTTCCAGGCCTTATTCACAGATCCGTTAGTTAAAGGTACGCAATTATACGCATGTAAGTTGCAAGGCAACACCCATGACACTCCCCTCACACGAATGGGTTAGCGTTGACTTATGCCTGCATAGGAGCCCCTTATCTCTACGTGTGCATTTACGTGCATATAATAATACTTACATACATGCGTATGTAAATGGTCATTTAAATCCCTCCCTCCCACCAACTTTCACGTCAGATTTCAACCATGCCCATCCGCACGTATGTTCCCAAGTGCTATGCATGCGCGGTTAATCCGATCCTAAAAATATGCACGGAACTCCGCGTAAAAACGGATCTGTGAATACGGCCCTCAGTCTCCAAGTCTGTGTCATCTCTTCTCTTTTCTCTTTATGAAATGTATGTAATGACATTTTACTCAGGGTTGCTGACTGTATTCAGAAGACTCACGAAATTTGTGCAGTTGTCCCGGTACCCAGGGAGTTCTGCCCCCTGCCTCGCATTACAGCAATTCTTAGTGTCACTAGGGATGGGCAGGACTTCATGATGTTATTTTCGTTATCAAGCCCCGGCCATCTCAGGAATACTATGATTTGCAGTAGTGATTGACAGTGGTGAAGCTTAATGACACAATTTGCATAAATTGTGTCATTAAGCCCTGTCCCAATATCAGAATCTATTTCTTCCCTCCGAGATGTCCCGGAGGGAAGAGATAGAAAGTAGGTAACCCTGATTTTACTTTTACTAGGGTTTAGAATCAGGATTATTGTAATCCTGTCATATTACAGTATTCTATCTGTTGGCATTAGATACTATACCTGATGACCAGGAACATCATAGAGTTTGTGACCCTATTGTCCTGCACCCATCCTACAAATCAGTAGTCGATTTGCTCAATCATGCTATACAATCTGATTGTTTTTGGACTGTGTTGTCAGCATAACAAAAAAATATTTCTTACATAGAAAGTGACGGCAGATAAGAGCTACATGGCCCATCTAGTCTGCCCAGTTCATTTAAAACTATACTGACCCTAGACCCTATTTACCCTCAATGTAGTTTGAGATTTAGGATATCCTTATATTTATTCCAAGCATGTTTACACTGTTCTATTGTGTTAGCCC
>WWET01003220.1:147208-159207 GCA_011038615.1 Limnodynastes dumerilii | reverse complement strand
TAGGGTCAGTCGTTGGGAGATGGTGGGTTAGGGTCAGGCTGCCAGGAAGGGAGCGTTAGGGTAAGAATTAGGGAATGGAGTGGGGGACTATATTTTTTACAACTTTTCGCACCACGGAGCCTTCGGGCTCTCATCGAGGCATAGCAATCGAAATCCCAGCCAGTTCGCAACTGGCTGGGGAGAAAACGGCCCAATCAAAAATCAGCCGTTCATACTGGAACCCCACACTCATTTGATACATATTCCGATTCTATTTATTTTAATATTGCATTTTAATAAAATAATTTGGTTTATTATTAGCATTGGCAATTGAATTTAATCATTAGCGCAGCACTGTATTTGTATGTTTATGTTTTTTAGGTTTGCTTCCTTTCTAGTGCAGCTGCTTTTGATTTTTTTTTTATTCGACGCCTTGAATTCTGCAAAGAAATCCTCTCGAAGGGTGGTAAATAGTTGATGCAAGGTACGTATGGTGACTGGGGCATCTTATTATCTTTTTTTTATATATTTATTGTATTATCATTCTTACACTTGTTTTGGGCTCCTTAGAAATATTATTTGTACTCAAACTACCTCTGATGAAGTGGCTTTAGCCAGGAAACGCGTCAGGTTACCCTATGTGCTACTTTTTAAATTTACATTTTACAATCTTTTTTGCTCTAAAATATTGGGGTCAGGTGCAATTTTAAGAACTATATCGCACCCCCCTCTTTTTCTTTTTAAACACTACAATTGGAAACTAATCTATACCCACTTGTGTGGGGAAAATCTTACAATCAAAACACCTGTAGATTAAGGGAGGTGGATCTTCCAACCTAACTCTAACCCCAGCTCTGCATGGCGCTTCTAAACAGAGAATTCCTATATCATATGAGGAGACTTAAAATCTCACCATTACTGGATTAGGGTGTTCTACCACACTCACCCCATCTAAGAGTTGTGTGCTCCGTTGATGATCTCCTGCAGTCCCGCTAAACGGAACTCATCCACTTGGGACTCTGCGTCTCCCACAAGCCTGATTGCTGTTGGCCAGGGAGCTTTTGTCTTGCCGTGATTGATATCCCTGCTGCTCTATGGTGTTCTCCCACCAGGATTCTACGAGACTCTTGTTGTGGACCCTGGCTGGTTCATGCAGACGCGCAGTGCCAGCGGGTAAGTCCAGAGTTTTCTAATTAATTTATTTTTGTTCAACCATCCCTTATCCATCTATAGCTATTGCCTGAAAACTATTGTTGCGATTCAATCATCGCTTGGACATTATACAGGTATATCTAATTTGCAACAGTGACCGGTCACTCTCTATATTAGGCTATATATATATGGTTATGTGTTGTATGTCAATAGCGCTTTAACTGTTGAATTATTTTAATACTAGGAATACCAATTTTATGTGGTTATGCCCCTCTTTGTGGAGCAATTTATTGAATATTTATTTTTATTAAAATTATTACTAATTTAGGTGCTTCTTAATTATCCAATTTATTTATTTTTTATTTTTTCATTTATTTATTTACCACCGCTGGCTGTGAATATAGCGCAGCACTATTCCTTTGTATTTTCATTTGGATTAGCTACCCTAGTGCAGCTGCTCTTATTCCACCACTGGTGGCTATATAATAATAATTCTTTACACTATCTTAATATACTACCTATTTGCTATATAGGAATTTTTGCAATTACTGTCCTACTATCACACCTGGTTGGCGCCAGAGAGGAATTTATTTTTGTTACATTTGTATATAACACCCCTGATGTAGCCATTTCATTCCCCACAAGAAGCCAAAGGGTATTGTAGCAGAGGAAAGTGCTAATTTGTTCCTAGAATACATAGAGTAAAATGTGCAACAGTTCTTATGAATTACAAGGTTTGGTATATATAGGCTGATATATTTAACTGTTGCATGTTAGACTCTATGTACTCTACAAATCAGCTCTTTCCCCTGCTACAATACCCTTTGGAAGCTTAGAAATAGTTTATTAAAGAGAAAAGTTGGGGATATACAAGTGGCAGAAATGTAGACTGTACACACATACAAGGGGCAGAAGTGAAGGTTGGGCACACAATCAATGGGCAGAAACAGAGGCTGGACACATAAATGGGCAGAAGTGGTGGATGGACACATATACAGGGGTCAGAAATAGAGTCTGGACACACAAGCAAGGGGCAGAAGTGAAGGCTGGGCACACAAACAAGGGGCAGAAATGAAGGCTGGCCAGGGTGTGGGTCCCGGCTTAGAATGGCCCTATTGCGATAGGTCCGTTTCCTCCCAGCCAGTTTCGAACTCGATGAGGCATAGCAATCGATCCATGGAGCACCGAGCTTTCGGTGCTCCAAAATTCTAATTCTAACCCTAACCCTCTCATCTCATTACCCTAAACCTAACCCTCCCTTCCCAGCAGCCTGACCCTAACCCTCCCTTCCTGGCAGCCTGATCATAACCCTCCATCTCCCGCAGCCTGATCCAAATTGACCCTTCCGCTCGAGACTGACCCTAACCCTCCATTTCCTGCAGCCTGACGTTACTGTTCCTCACCCGCAGCCTGACCCTAACCCTCCCTCCTCTGCAGCCTGATCCTAACCCTCCCTTCCCCGTACCCTGGAGAGGTTACTCACCTTTCCCTGCGGTCCTGCGGTAGCGACGGCGGTGGAATATTGGCGGCGGCGGCATTTCAGAATGAGAATAGGTGATGTATGCTGATCGGCATATTCACCCATTCTGAAAAAAAAATGATAAAGTGGGCGGTATTCGAAATAGGGACATCCAAAAAAGGAACTTTTGGATGTCCCTATTTCGGAAAGAAGATGTTCTAATCGGGGAAAGCAATCGGACTGGCCATACATACAAGGGGCAGAAATGGAGACTAGACACATATGCAAGGGGCAGAAATGGATGCTGGACACACATACAAGGGGCAGAAGTGAAGGCTGGACACACAAACAAGGAGCAGAAATGAAGGCTGGACATACATACAAGGGACATAAATGGAGACTAGACACATATGCAAGGAGCAGAAATGGAGGCTGGACACACAAACAAGGGGCAGAAATAGAGACTGGACATTCATACAAGGGGCATAAATTGAGACTAGACACATGCAAGGGGCAGAAATTGAGGATTGTACACATATAAGGGGCAGAAGTGGAAGCTGGGTACACAATCAAGGGGCAGAAAAGGAGATTGGGCACACATACAAAGGGCAGAAATGGAGGCTGGACATATAAACAAGGGACAGAAATGGAGGCCGGATAGACATACAAGGGGCATAAATGGAGGCTGGACACACATACAAGGGGCAGAAGTAGATGATTGGACACACATACAAGGGGTAGAAGTGGATAGCTGGGCTTATATACAAGTGGGAGATGTGGATGGCTGGGCACATATACAAGGGGCATACATATACGAGGCATACAGGTGCATGAAAGGAAGACTGTAGGCATTCAGGTGTCAATACTGTTTGCAATAGATTAAATTTTACTCCCCTGAAATCAGGACCACAGTCTGTATTTTATGGGGGTTATATGTTTATTAGGTACAATATTCAAGAACTTAATATGCACGCTCTGCACACTGCTCATATAACTGAGGAGCCCTAGCCTCAATCACTGACATTTTTTTCATGTGGCTGCTATTTATGAAATACATAGGCACCCCCCTCAAATAATTGACTTATATTTATTAATAAATATTTATTTTTTTACTAGTGTATGTAGACAAATTTGTAACACCTGGTGGTTTCAGTTGTTATTCATATATCTCTTTAACTTAACATGTTAACTACATTTTTAGTTAAAACAATTGTGACATGTGAAATATGCAAAGTATTTTATTCAGTATAAGAATTTCCTGTTATGGGTAGCTCTTAGTAACGTATTAATTCTCAAGCACCGTTAAGCATACCGCTGCCACCTGAATTTCTGCTGATGATAAAATTTGAACCTTATGGTGAATAATTTGAAATACTTTTCCCTCCTGTAGTCTTTTCTGTTTTTCAGTGTGTTGTAGAGGACATTTCATAGCTGGACACACACTGATGTATTGCAAGAACCGGTTACTTGGAACACTGACAAAGTGCTCGTGTACAGGGAAAGCCATCAAAGAAATTCAGCAAGGTTGAAATACTTATCAGAATCTCTTCCTTTCATATCCTTCTTCAGGTAATTGGTTTTCCATCAGTGTGGTTTGGGATGTGACCTAACTTAGGAGGAAAAGATTGAACTTTCAGCATTCATGACTTTTAAATACAATGAGTAACATTTATAAGATGTGTCTAGTAGTAAGTTAAACTACCCTTCTTACTATTTCACTTGCTGTGAAGGTCTTTTGACTTTCTGTCCCTAGCTGAAAAATAAAAAGAATGGAATTCTCATTCTTCAGTTGGTGGGGTGGTAGAGTAGATTGCATTGCTGCTCTAAAAAACTTTAAACATGGTTGGTGTCCAGAAATTGTATGGGCATCCCCTGAACAGACATCTGTATTTTTTTTAAAACCTCCAAATATATCATATGTGAAAAACATGATCTATACTGGAATTTGTCCATTTGTGCTACACATACAATATTTACTATTTCCAAATACTGAGTATTTGTTCTTCAAGCAGGGCCAGATTTCCCATTAAGTTGGTACTTAGTAAGACTACAAAGGTATAAACTGCCCTTTCATGACCCATAGGTATTTTGGATAGGGGTGAATTCTTACCCTTACAGAAACTTGATCCTAATATTTTTCCTGGTGTTTATATTCTCTTCCTTATGATAAAAAAAAGACTTATGGCCAGCAGGTTTGCATCTCTGCCTTGTATGTTTGTGTTCTCTTTTATTCTAAGACTGTATTATAAATTCACAGATTAGTTTTCTTAGACTTCCACTGAAGTTTTAGATTTCCTAAATGATCCTTTGCTGCTTAAGTGTATTGTATTCTATTGCCGCAAACTTCCAAATATGTTAACTATTAATGGTCAATAATATACTTATTCTTTCTAAATGGTACAAGTTGCAAATTATACCTCCGACTATAACAATGTATGATTATGTATTTTGGACATGCAAATCGCTATGAGGAGGTTTAGGATAATATTCCTGCAATCTCCACAAGATGGCGATAGATGCATTCTGGCAGGTTCAAACAGGCATTTTAAAGTTCTAATAACAAGTCTTTATTTCAGTATAGCAGTCTTTTCAAATGAAATATATCATACCCTTTTTAACGCTGACATCGCATAGATCATATAAAGGTTAAGCAATGACTGAATTTGCTGGATATATGTTCTTGTGTATTGCATACACAAAAAATCACACAAATGTATTGAGTCATTCACATGCAGACCCGTATTCAGAGTACCGGACGTATAACATATACATCCGGTGTTTAGCGACTTTTACTACTGCGCATGCGTAGTTATTTTTTAAATGTAATCTACGTATTTTTTTCTTACGTAGATTGCGTAAATGCGGTCTTTCTACGTAAGAAAAAGATACGTAGATTACGTAAAAAAATTACTACGCATGCGCAGTAGTAAAAATCGTATATGTTATACGTCCGGTACTCTGAATACGTGCCGCAGTTTGTAAATTCACTGCTATGTTGCTGCCACTGCACACTGTAGACCCAAGAGCAAGTAGGTAAGGGTTAAATAAAATCATTAGGTTTTACCCCCATATCATATCTATTCTCTACTTTTAGTAGTATTCAGAAATACAAGTAAAACATGATTGTACTTGACACTGGGTTACTCACTCAAGATATGGGAAACTACCTGTAAAATTGCACTTTACTGTGCCAGTAGAAAGGTTCTGGCTGTCTAGAAATGGTTAGGATCAGTGATGATTTACAAAAAAAAAAAGTGACAGTTGGTATGAGGTAAGTAATTGGGAAAGGTAGATTCGTGTCAGCTCTCCTCTCCTCTCCAGTCTCCTGTGGGGAGACAGTGAAGATGAGGACAGGGTTATGTGTTGTAATACGCAGGATTCATTGTTGATAAGTTCATCTGAGCAATAAATTTCCTTGATTTATCAACAACGGTTAAAGGCAGAGAAATGGCCACACATTTCCTACAAGACAGCAGTTTTACATGCGCAAAGAAATTGCTCTTCGGGTCATGAGGGGATATTGCCATTTACAGGACAAACGAGGTGGAGATGTTATAAACGAGGATGCAGACAAGAAATACCTTTATGTTCTGTTACATGGGTCGCAGCTTTGAAGCGACCATTTTGTTCTGTAAGCATGACTGTATAAACAAGAACACTTGTGTGGACTGGAATAATTATATGAGAGAGGCTTGGGCGGCTGCTTTGCTTAGGAATCCTTTGTTGATAGGAGGACTGACAGCAGAAACAGACAAAAGTTTATTATCTAAAAGGAGAAACAACATTGGCCGTGTATTGCCAGAGCAATTGGTTTCCTTTGTTGCTGTTCTGAAGCAAAGTGGCCATATTTTAATAACCATCCTTAAATTGTATATTCAGCCTGGTACTACGATAATATGTGATGAATAGCGAGCATACAATGGACTACATGATTAAGATTATCTACATTAACAGCTAAATTCACTGAACTTTGTAAATCCTGACAGTCTTCTGTGTCCATGCAGTTGTTCAGGAGTCAATAACTCAATGCTTGCTTTTATGTATGTGTTTTATATTAATGTTCTGTTTTTGTTCATTCTGCTGTGTGTTTGTATTTGGAAAATGTTGATTAAAAACTACTTGATTTAGAAAAAAAATCAGAAGACAGTCACCTACGCGCAGTCAGTGGAATCCATGTGGGAAAAGGCAAAATTTAAGAACAAAATCTGTCTATTGAAGACATTGTACTGTATAAGCTCAAAGAGTCCAACAAACCTAAAACACAAACACAACAGTAGTGTAGGAACAGGAAAGGTCCACAGACCTGAAGGATAGATAAAGGCAGATAACAGGAAAAGCCCCAACTCTACCTGTCCTAGTCAGTTACTGTACCTCAGGTCAACTGTGACTTTAAAAAAAAATGATCACTGGCCCTAACTGGTTTTATGCAGCTGCAGGAAACACACAGGAAAGTGGAGGGCAAATAACAGGAAAGGTCTGTAAAATCTAGCAAAATCCTTTTTATGTTATTATTATATAGCGCCAGCAGGTAACGTAGCACTTCACAATTTTGAAGGAAAACAAAGTGTTGGTGGAAATAGCGTTTATTCTCTTCAGTAATGCTTTTTGTGAAAAACAAAGAAAATAGACACTTCCGCAATGTTGGCAAAAATCACTAAAACCACTACTAAAAATATTACAAAAAAAAAGTCTATTAAATAACTATTTTAAACATAAACCCATTAAAACATGTTTAAATACACTATAAAAGTTCAATTGAAGATCCTAGTAGTTGAAAGGTGTCCATGTTCTTATACTCGAATAGACATAAAAAAATGATTTTACCAATCAGTATAAACAAGACAGTATTAATAAGACTGGGTAGTAGCAGACAGACTGGGTGTATAGTTTACACTCTATAGGACAGTGAGTTTGATACATAATGGCAAGTGCTATACATCACACAATGGACCAGCCAGGTTATATGGTAAAAGTGCTAAGTGCTCTATATGATCCAGTCACACAGCAGGTGTTAGTAACAGAGATGAGGGAATTTTAGAATAGAAAGAGAGAGTCATCGAGTTTGTGTTAATAATGTAATAGAAAGGCAAAGTGGAAAGCAAAGAGATTTTTAACATGGTAAATAAAGCTTAAGAAGGTTGAAGAATTTGATAAGCTTGTCTGAATTAGTGAGTTTTAAGAGAGGGCTTGAAAGTTTGGAGAGCAGAGGATAGTTTTAATGAACTGAGGAAGGTTATTCCAGAGATTGGGTGCAGCCCAGGAGAAGTCCTGTAAATGGGAATCAGTGCATTTATGAAGTGCAGAAGAGAGTTGTAGATCTTGTGATGATCTGAGAGAGAGAGCTGGGATATATCTTGAGACAAGTGAGTATGTATGCAGATGGAGCGTTGTTTATGGCACACCACCTGCACTTGCTGCTGTCAATAGGAAATTCCTACCTTAACTTTTACGACTAGGGGCTAGATTTACTATAGTCGAGATTGTCAAAATCGTCATTGTTTGCTTTTTTTTGTGGCGATTTTGAAATCTCAGATTTACTAAGAGTGATTTTTGCTATCAAATTGTCAGAGATGGGTCGCCGTTGTTGAGCTATCTGTGGTGATTTGTCCTATTCATGAGATACAAATCTCGGGCTGTATTCAGAACATATGCAATGCGGCCAGAGTTTACCGATATGAACTACTGCGCATGCGCAGTAATTTTGTTACGGCATCTACGTTACTTTTTGCAACGTAGATTGCGTATACACGGTCTTAAAGACCGCAATGCGGCCGGAGGTCTGAATACGGCCCCCTCATATTTAAACTCGCTGTAGAATGGGAGTCAAAATTTCCACAGATAAAAGAGGTGGGGGTGACTCACCCTCTGAAAAAAACCCATCTCTCTTGTTAAAAAAAAAAATTACCAATGTTCCTACATTAAAAATATTTTCAATATTTACCCTCTATGGGGTAGATCCAGAACTACGTGCGCCGTAATTTCGTGTGCGTAAATTCGTTACACTCCCCTCGGCACACCCCTTGCACGGACGTATTTTGTGAAGATACGCTGGCCAAACCCTACCTTAACTTTTTCAAACGTAACATAGTACGTCCGCGAACGGACGTACTGACTACGTGAACGTACGCAGCTTAGCCAGCTTAGCCCCCCCAAACTTTAACCTTTAAAAAACACCCCCGCCTACTTCACGTAAAACGCACGTATTGTTGACTAACGTAAAGTTGGCACGCCCACACGTAAGTATTTACGTGACAGATACGTGAATTTCCCATACGTTCACAATTACGCTACGTGAATGTGCGTATTCTCTATGGTGTGCATGCGCAGTGCGTACGTAACTGCGAATTTACGTCTCGGCCACGCGTAAAATTGCGGAAAAGCGTAGTTCAGGATCTGCCCCTATGTTTTTGTGTAAAATGTCCCCATGTGTAGGGTTAATACCTAATTTGTTCCCCATGTGTTCCCCATGAGGACTACAATATATGTACCCCCGTGTGCCTGACATGCTTACATCTAAGTGTGACAAGTGAAAATAAATCACAGCCCCAAGTTAACATTATCAAAACGTTTATCCCCAATGTAAAAATCTTTTACTCACTGCTCTGCAGTGTTGCTTGTAGTCCGCATGGATCTTCTTCACCTTCTTCTTGCTTTTCCTCCGGGCAGGTCCTCCGTGTCCTCTGGCGAATGACGGGCCTCATTACAGGGCTTATATTTATAGCCTTGCGGTCCCGGGAGTTGCCATCCGATTGCTTTAACCAAAACTAGTTGCAAGTCTTTTACACTTGTAAGGGAATTGTCAGTGGAGCTATATAGTGTGTTGATTACCTTCAAAGAAAACGGACTCCTCCACCCACATCCCACCCCAGTCGTCCTTTCCTGATGTCCACGCAACCAGGCCCCATATGCACCCATGCGAGGACAGGTAGACCCACCACAGTGAAATCCTCAGTTATCACCTTAGTTGACATTGTCTTCCCTGTGTAGCACTTACAAGGGACAACAATTCAGGAGATTTTCCTCCTCATGCTTAACGTCCTCCTGTGACCCTTCACTGTGATCAGAGCCTAGGCCTCTGAAGCAACTAATAGGGTCAAGCACCCTCTTAAAACTAAGGCTTAATGCCCACTAATAAATATGGCCTAGTGTTCTTGTACAACTAGTGGCTGTCCCTCTTTAACAACAATTTGATGGTCTAGTGTTTTCCTCTAACCATGGCTTAAGTGCCTGTAACTACCAGGTCGGATGCATTTCACATGAGCCATCTTGCCCCAGTGTGTGTTAGGGACAGTGACACAAGTGGTTATTTTCCCAATCATCAGCAGCCTGTTTTCTGAAGCAGTGGTCCCCCTCTTTCTTGATTCAGCGACTAACTGATCAACTGCAGTGGGCAAGACTTAATAAGCTTACAGAGCAGTCATCTGGCTTACGACATGGAAAGTCATGTTTGGCTCACCATGCCCACTGAGGTCAAAAGTTTGGACAGACTTACCAAAGGTGTAATTTGTCAGACATCTGGATAGAACGCATTGCGTGTTGATCGTGTAGCATGGATGTGAGCGCATGTGCAGAACTCCAGATGACATGGATCCGACCACATGAAAAACAAGGGAAAGTTAGATGTCTGGATCAGGTCCAATGTTAGGGATGAAGATAGGGACGCACATGTTATAAAAGCTGGGAAAATTCTGCTAAAAAACTAAAAACTTACAAATAATTGAGAAAACAGCTACAGTTACGTATTTTTTATGCTTATAACTGCAAAATGTAAGTCTATGCACGATTCAGAATCAGGCCTCTACAATTTGAAAAGTATACGTGATTAGCAAGTAACCTGCAAGAAAAAAGGAATATGATTTTATCATAAAACCTTATGTAGCATCCATCTGTTTTCCGGGCAGTACCACCACAATTTAAGACTTAATATTTTTATTGGGGGGGGAAAGCAAGTTTACAGGATGTAGAAGTGGGACAGGATATAAAGGGACCATACAAGCTGGAGTTAACTAGTACTTAACAGCACATTGTGGAAGCACATATGGTATGTATTGCAGTTCATTCGCTTGACCCATTACCTGCACACTAAGATAACGCACAAAAGAGAAATAACTCTCTTGGTGCTATGGCAATGAAAACAGAGAGGGAAGGTAATATAGTAACATCCATGTGCTATAGTGCTCACACTCTATCACAGCCTTGAAAAATTCCAGACATTATGTGCTTGAGTTTTCTAGAAACAAGCAAGAAAATTTGATGTTAAAAAAATGTGTTTTATTATCAGCTTATAAAATATGATCCAGGAGGGCTGTAACCCATATTACCCACATTGCTATAGACTATTTCATATCACATTGGCACATTTCATATATATTTTTACAACATTTTGGATAGCACAGTAATTTTACTCATAAGAGGAGATAAATTGAAAATGTTCATGGAGAGTTCATATTAGATCAGTGCAACATGTTACGACCCTCTAAATTCCATATGGACTTCATATCGTGGTTCAGCAAATAACGTAGCTTAGCTTACACTGGGACATCAAAGAACCAGGTGTACACATGCAAAGATGGCAGGGAGCCTCAGTTCACTGCTTTCATATAGTAGGATGGTGAACTACAGTGATATCTTGCTTTAAGAAGTCATTTTGTGAAAATCCCTTCATTTTGTTTCAGAAGTCAACAGTATCATGTGAAACATTTATGATTAAATAATAATACAGTGAAATACATTAAACAGAAGATATATTTACCAACAATTCTTGTGAAAAGATTGAATTATGGAGGTGTTGTACAAAGCAACTGACAAGATTTCATATAATATATATACAAAATTAATCTAAGAATCTAATTGTTTTTTTATGAGTTAAACGTTTATATTTATATTATTTTTTTCCAGGAAGAGCTTAATAAGTTGATGCATTATTATTTGATTTTCATTTTACATATGACTTATTACAGCATTGTTCCTTGTAATTATGTAACACTGTATTTCCTTTGTAGTCATACTTGTGTTAATTATGTTCACCCTGATGAAAATCGCTGTTATGTGATTGTAATGTCAAACCATTTGTACGTACCTTGCCATGATTCAATAAATAGAATTTTTTAAATGAGTACCTAAAGGAATATCGCAGCCTACTGTATAATTACCTTATAGATTGATTTGAGCAACCTCCATCTTGGATGTGTGTTTTAAAGCGTGTCTGGGATAGTAGCTGAAAGGGAGTGCTGTCTCAGAGTGGCTGTTTTGGAGACTTAGGGACCTCTGCCGGGGGTGAGCTCTCAAATTAGAAAAATATATGATATACGACCCATAGTTGGGACTCTGATTTTTAGAGTTAGGACCACCAACTGGCTTATTATGTATCTGCAGATATTTGTAACTAATTCTCAGACTTTTTTTTTTT
>WWET01003220.1:121748-132070 GCA_011038615.1 Limnodynastes dumerilii | reverse complement strand
GGGGGTTTATCCCCCCCCCCCTCCCTGCTATCTCTCCGTCCTATCCTATATGTGTATCTCCTGCGAGTGGTGTGGAATGGAGTGCTGGGAGAACTAGCTGTGTATTCATGTATCTTGTCCTTTTAAGGTACAATAAATATAAAAGTGGGATATTATAATGTGTATTCAGCATGTATGTTATTGGAATGATTACTGAACTGTAGTGCAATACATGTTATTTATTGTGTTGTGTTTTTTGTTATTATTTATTTTGTTTTGAAAAACGTTCAATAAAAATCTATTTGATTTTAAAAAAAATGTAAAAAAATTGATATATATATATATATATATGAATGAGTCACAGGGCAGGGAGATACAATTAGTTCATATGAAGCACAGAGCTGTTAGCCAATATAAAGCACCAATGTCCTAAGGAGACCATCAAAAAAAAAAAGGCATAAATATGATAAAGATAACAAAATTATTTAAATTGATATATATATATATGGATATATATATATATATGAATGAGTCACAGTACAGGGAGATACAATTAGTTCATATGAAGCACAGAGCTGTTAGCCAATATAAAGCACCAATGTCCTAAGGAGACCATCAAAAAAAAAAAGGCATAAATATGATAAAGATAAATAAACAACATTAGTTATTCATCCAGATTGGTCCCTTCCAAAGGCAAAGGTCTTTTAGGCCGCATATACGCAATCTACGTATCGAAACGATACACAGATTACGTACAATAGCTACTACGCATGCGTGGCGTTACAGAAGTGGCGTTGCTATATTAACGCCACTTCTGACTGCAAAGCATTGCAGCTTACATTCCTGGAGGCCTGCAAATGTTACAGTGTGCCAGTTATATGACACAAGCCATCATCACTAACATTTGTTGTTTATGCGGTCGGATGTAGGATTCCTTTGAGCTCGGTTTGACACTGTGCTACATGTATTGTGTACATTTGTTTTTGTTTTGCTTCACTTGATGCTAGGTAAACCTGCAGTAGCTGTGTATGGGAAAAGGTGTGCTGCCAATTAGAACACACAGTATACAAAGAATAATAATGTCACTCAGTGGAGTTTGTTGGCTTGTTCTTAAAAGAATTTTTTCTTTTCTTCTACTGTATGTGTACCCTTATGCAAAAATAAATTTCCATTCGAGTGTGATGAAAGATTGAATTCATCACTCATATGACAGGTCTCATGACAAATATATACCTTTAATGGAAAATTACATATTTTCCATGAATTAAGTCTTATGATGATAACATATTTAAAATGTCGAAATAGTATTGTTTTCTTTTTTTGTTATTTAAAAACTGACCCCAAAGCTCACATCTAATACTTAGGGCCAGATTTACTAAGCTATGGGGTTGGAAAAGTGGAGATGTTGCCTATAGGAACCAATCAGATTCTAGCTCTCACTTTCCTATTACATACTGAAGAATGTCAGCTAAAATATGATTGGTTGCTATGGGCAACATCTCCACTTTTCCAAACCCGCAGCTTAGTAAATCTGGCACTTAGGTGGAAGCTCAGCAGGTTTCTGAACTGCGCTTGCTCAGAACAGCAATGAGCACACAAAGAAAAGCTACCGAATCACCTCTGTTGGCTTTCTTATTCTCAGCGCTAGTGAAACAGGGAGTTCCACTAAATTTAAAATGAGAAAGTGGCCAATTTAGTGCTGTTGCACGCCCAGTAGTAGGTCGGGGTCCCTGCACTTCCACCTAAAATGATGCACCAGTTTAGGGCTGGTGTAAGTGTGAAAACAGAGGAGACATTCCCTCATTAAAAGACCCTAATTTTACATAATACACAGCCATAAAGATTTGACAAATATTAAAAGGTTAAAAGGTTACATTTAAGAATAAATTATGTTTCACAATACATACTCTGCACACACTACACTATACTGACTTTTTTGTTACTGAATAGCAGTGCATTGCCGCACATTTTGCTCGGGTGTTTTTAAAAATATTTATATTAATTTTTTAGGGGTTTTACATTACAGCAAATCAACAAACTAAAAGATATTTCTAAAACATGCAAACTTTGTAAAATAACCTTTATGTGTCCGTTTGCATGTTTCAAATGAGTGCCCGTTTTCAGTAAGAGTTGCTAACTCTGGATAGGTCACACGCAGTTTTGACAGCGGTTTTGTGCATTTCACTTAATCTCGCGCTTTCCAGTTAAGCAAAAGCAGGGATGGCTTTTAAAGTGGTAATTGTGTTTATTATATTTTAAACATCTGTTGGAACTGCCGGCATGGCTAAAAACAGGAAAATCTTATAACCTGATGCCCTAATCAGTTCCTGTATACTATAGGAAACATCCTATATGGATTTAAAAAATAAATATAAAAACAATGTAAAAATAGTTTATTGCTGCAATTTTGCTATTGTCTGTCCTTTGAAAACGTTAAATTCCTCCTACAACATGTATATTTTTTTTTCTTACATTTCTGTGGTTAAGATTTTGTCCTCAGTCATAAATACTAATCAAGTTCATTCATCGTTTTGTCTCTTTTCTGTCCATTTAAATGTGTCTTTTAACAGTTGCACTTATGTCATAAATTGCTATCATTGCTGAGGAAAGAAAAACTGTTTACTTGCTCTGAAATGTACAATTACTAAAATATTGTACTAAATACTCAAATCTCAGTTGCCTCTAGAATGACTGACAGTTTGGCCATCAGCAAAGTTTGCTCAGATTTGATGTCCATACAAAAGGCATTAAAGATGACCACTCCTTCTATTCTCCTGTCGTCATATGAGACATATTTGGCAATTTCCTCTCTAGATGGCAGATTAAGTGCTATTTGTCATACTAAATACAGATGTGTAGTTAGTAACTTTTTAACCCTGAAGATTTGCTTGTAAGAACATGTTTTAAGTCAGTGGTATCTGAGTTTTTCTTTAATGGAACAATTAGACAACTAAAATAAATGGCAATGTGTAATTGCTTTCTGTTATGAATGTTAGCCAAGCGCTACTGGTCAATCAAGACTTTCCAGGATGATAAAGAAAATATATATCTTGTGTATCTTGTAACATCATTGATGTTATACATCCAAAAATTATTTTTATAAAATATTAGATATAATGGAAAAATATTTGGCACCATGGTCTTCTTCTGTGCTGTTGGGAAAGCCTGGGGCCATATCCAAACTTAATTATGCAAGGGGACCTACATGAGACGTGTCAGATGTTACGCAGCGGATCTCATTAAGATCCGTACATCGGGGTGGTACATGCATTCTGGATGTATAAATCCCACAATGGGGGATTAGGCATGCTTAATAGCTACATGGTTTGGTGTCTATGAGTTCCGTGTGGATCTGTGTGTGTATGAACACAGATCCGCAAGGTAAACTTAAAGTTGCTTTATGGCATGGTTGCTGACTTTTGGCAGCTTCTCTCCGGGAGATACTGGAGAGAAGCTAGCGACGCATGCAGGGGGTGGGGCTTAATGACGCAGTTTATGCAAATTGCGTCATTAGGCACCGCCCCCTGGCTCATACTGCCCGTTTTAACTTGAAATAGGGTTCGGGACGGGGCTTGATGCCGCAAATTGCGTCATCAAGTCCCTTCCTGTGCCTAGCAACACTAGTGTGCCTAGCAACACTAGTATACTAGTGTTGCTAGGCAGGGGGGCAGGACTTGAGGCCGTGGTTTCAGTGAAACCCCGGGCCTCAAGTCACTTGCGGGAGATTTGCTGGCTCTCCCGGGATACCCTGCTTTATGGACACAAGTGTCATATCTACGCACAACAGAAGGGAGTGACAGGGAACTCCCCTTTTCTGTATGTAGTTCCAGACCTCTGTGCGTACATATCACGCATGGAGGTCTAGATACGGCCCTTGTATATTTTGACCCTTATCCAGAGCTATGCTTACTTCGTGTTTAAGGTTTCAGCACAGTGATTTTTAGCGCTGAACATGTCCACAATGCAGACCTCCCAAGTGTCCCGATTCCAGCGGGTCTGTCCCGCTGTCCCTCCTGCCTCAAAATTTGTCCCAATTAATCAGACTGTAGGGACTATTACTACGCATGCGCAGTTTTGCGAATTTTCTAAGATCCTAAATATACGCTCCTAAGTGCCGTGGAAATCGTATCTCTGAATCAGGCCCTATATGCACAGTACAGGTAATACAGGGCTCCTACGGGAGCCCTGTAGGACCAAACCTGTTACTGTGAATGGCAGTGACCGAACCTATGCGGTCACTGCCATTCTAGAAACAGATTTGGTCCTATTGGGCTCCCGTAGGAGCCCTGTGTTACCACTACCGCACAACGTGACCGCAGCAGACCAGACCAGGGAGCGTCATGGAGGAAGGAGAAATCATCAAAGGTAAGTAACAGAGGCTGGAAATAAGGGGTAGACAATGGAGGCTGGACATAAGGGGCAGACAATGGAGACTGGACATAAGGGGCAGACATGGAGGCTGGACATTTAAAGGGGCAGACATGGAGGCTAGACATTTAAAGGGACAGACAATGGAAGCTGGACTTAAGGGGAAAACAATGGTGGCTGGACATAAGGGGCAGATATAACCATCAATTTTCCTTGCACTTCCTCCAGAAATTCAGCACAAGCTCAAGACTATTATAAAGAGCCATGCAGAGGGGATTTTAAATAAAAAAAATCCTATACATAGTTACAGAACTAACAATCATTAAACAGATTAATTAAAGAATAAAATGGTATCCGGTTGTTATGTCGACAGGTCAAATTGCTGACAGGTCAAAATATTGACAGAGTATAATGGGCTGGATCCAGAATCAAGTAAGTGCTTGAGCTTAGTTACTCCTGGGCTAAACCATGTTGATTGCAGGGGAGTCATATTTCATCTTTTGTAAAAATATATACATACATTAACACACCATTGTGTTAGATTATTCGCACAGTAGTGCCTAAAATTTACTGATTCATACTATGAAAATAGCAAGCTCTCCCTCACATCAATATCAACTTCAGAAATACTTGTATCTTTCCTTAAGCTGGACTGATGAAAAAAGAAAGAAGCATTTTATAACAAATGAATGTTATAAGTTTTATTGCATTACATATACTGTAAAGTAATAGTTCTCTTATAGGACAGGGGTTCTCAACCCTGTCCTCAAGTACCACTAACGGTCCAAGTTTTTTAAATCTCCTTGCTAAAAACTTTCATATACTGCGGGGCCTTTACTTCCCGGACACTGTAGTCACATACACAGTTTCACGCTGAAAATGGTGCTGTGTTTCACATAGACAGTACCTGGACGCAGCAGTCCAGGCACTGTGTATGTGACAATACAGTATCCAGGAAGTAAAGACCCCGCGCTGATTAACCCAGCGGCACTGTACTGGCTGCTCCAGGCCCGCGCGGGGCCTTTACTTCACACAGGCAAGCCTGGCGGGTGACGGTCCGGAATAGGCACGGGGTCCCCTAGGGACCCCTGACCCGCGGGGCCCTAGGCAGCTACCTATACCGCCTATGCCATGGGCCGCCTATGGTATCGACCATGTAAAGCACAGAAATGTATTATATACAGTAAACATAAAGTCCCTCTTTTACTGTCAGAGACAGCACAAATCATACATTCAGGAAGATAGGTAAGAATAATACACACGGGTCTTTTTATAAAGATCATTTTCCTGTCATAATGTCCGTATTCACATGAAAATGGTCATTAGCAAAGGAAAATGAAGTGTTTGATATTTATAAAACATGCATCACCATGGCGATGCATGTCAATATCTCATTATCCCGCCGGCCGGTCTTTTCAGAGGGGGCCGGCGGTTCGTAATATTTACAAAGCCTGGGAGCAGAGTTTTACACTTCGCTCCCGGCGTACAACTAAGGGGTAACTTATGGGTAAGTATTCCAGCCATCTCCCCATATACCCCTCTTTTCCTCTCCCTAATAGCTGTTATTAGAGGGAGGAAAAGGGGGGACATGTATGGGGAGACCGCTGGAATAAACTAAAGTGTGTAAAGTTAAAAAATAAATAAAATTAAAAAGTATGTTTTTTTTCCAATAAATTTTAACTTAAAATATAAATAAATACATATAAAAAAAACAATAACTATAAAAATTTTTTTTTTTCAAAACCAAAACTTACCTCTGCGGGAGACGTGTCCGACTCTGAAGATTGCATGCACAGTGTTTTTCATAGCGGGAATTTTCAAAGTCCCGCACGGGAGTCTCTGCACATATGCAGGACTTCATTCATAAGAAGTATGAATGAGTGTCCTATGATGAGCTCAGAGATCATCGCGGGACTTGGCAGGGCAGATAAGTTTAGTAAATGAAATGAATGAAGCTGCCAAACTCGCTGCGAGGAGAAGCGACCCTGGATCAGCTGAGTCAGTTGTCAGTGTTCTGACAATGGGCCAGATCCAGAACTACGCATTTCCGCAAATTTACGTGTGGCGGAGACGTAAATTCACAGATTTGAATGCACTGCGCATGCGCACCACAGAAAATACACACATTCACGTAGCATATTTTAGAACATATGGGTGATTTACGTATGTCACACGTAAATACTTACGTGTGGGCGTGACAAATTTACGTTAGTGAACAATACGTGCGTTTTACGTGAAGTAGGCGGGGGGTGGTATTTAAAGTGTACAGTATGGGCGTGCTAAGCTGCGTACGTTCGCGTAGTCAGTACGTCCGTTAGCGGACGTATGCTGTTACGTTAGGAAAAGTTAAGGTAGGGTTTGGGTCGCGTAATTTGAGAAAATCCGTCCGTGCAAGGGGTGTGCCTTGGGGAGTGTAGTGAACTTACGTGTATGAAAATACGCACCACGAATATACGTACGCACACACTTAGTTCTGGATCTACCCCAATGTGAGCAGCTGGTAAAGGTGAACTTAGCAACGTACTGTGACAAAGTAGGCTGCCATTTTATTTGATCAGTCACTGCCTCTGCTGTGGTTGTGAGTGGGATCAACTAGTGGGCAGAGAAAGAAAATACACTTTAAAAAACCCCACATAATTCTTTGAGGAATATTGCTAATCGTAGGGGTGGAAGCGAGTGTCCATGTAACTAAAAACTCGCACATTAAGTACTTACTTTTTACTCCCAGTCTTTCCAGAATCTAAGGGGGAACATTTTTTTTTATGATTGTCATTTTTAATTAGCTGGTAATGAAGGAGGTCTTTAGGTCTTTCTGCTTAGGTAAAGTAGACCGCAACGGCATCGGTTCACCATTAGATTCACTTCCAGAAGGGACTTCTGCAAGTAGAATCCAACGTTAAAATATCCATGCCATACCCACGGAAAATAGGGACAGTGAAATAATTAGATTGCACATAAGGACTTAACCTATCTGCATAACTTCCCCCTCCCACCAAGTGTACCTCATGGACACTTACTGCCCTGTCAATAGTGCTCGCATGCACACATCCACAAAACGGACAGTTTCCACTCTTTGCAAGTGTAAAACACCCCTTTTGTCAAGGCATGGATCTAGTCCATAGTGTTTTTAGACCCTTTTTGAGGCATCACTAATGCATATTTTATTTCATTGTTTGTTTGTTTTTTGCAGGGGAGTAACTAATGACTAAACCATAGACCCATAAAAAGGTAATATAGTAGTCTAGTATTTTTTGTATCAAGAAATGCTGCTCTCGGTGTTTTTGTTACATTCGGCACCATGTACAAAATACGTTATTTACAGACAAAATACAATTTTACAAAAGTTTACAGTGGGCCAGCTGGCCAACCTAGGGCTCTCCATGTGTTTTGAAATAACAACTCCCAGCATGCTTTATTGGGCGTCAACTATGAACAAAAAGTCAAGAAGTGCTGGGATTTGTCGTTTCAAATCACATGGAGAGCCACAGGTTTGACAGCCCTGAACTAGAGTAAAAAACAGGCCAAAATATTTACCCTGGGCTCTTATAGGAAAGATAACATACACACGGCATTGAATAGACCTAATGATAGATAAATTACACATTGAATGGAATATGTATAGCATGAATAAACTGACAAATAAAGTTTCCAACTTGACATTGTTGAAAAGGTGATTTACAATATAAATGGGCCGTCACATGGAAAATACTTGTGAAAAACTGGCAATGAAAAGCTGAGAAATAGAATCAAGACTGAAAGGTATGGTCAACCATAGATCTCAAGGTGTGGTAAACTGTGCTTATTAAGGTGTCAACTATGCTCACACATGGAGAGTCACAGGTTGGCCAGGCTAGGACTAGAGTGAAAAAACAGGTAAAAAGAATTGACCTGGTCAGGGCTTTTCTACTGGGCCCATGCCCAGGTCCTCACAAGTCTAGGGGCCCTTGAGCTCCGCTACCTGATGCCGGCTTTAGCTTTGTGCTTTATCGAACTGACTGCCGGGGAAGTGGTCTCAGATGATTGGGACTATGCTCAACTTTCTACATTGAGTTTTTTTCCTTATTGTCCTATCAGTTTTGTTGACATTTGACTGTTACTGATGCTTACTTATCTTTATATGTAAATTTATGATATAACATGATATACTTATGCAGGATTAAACAGGAAAAAGGTCCAGTTAGTACTATGGGCCGGATCCAGAACTACGTCCGTCTTCCATAGACCATATTCAGACTTAAGAGTGCTTAAAGAGCGCACAGAATAGCAAAAGTCTACACTTATGTGGCAAGTGCGCTCCCATGACACTTCCACTGACGGAGAGAATTTACCTAACTTCCACATCCCATAGCCTTACATTAACTCTCTGTGCATATCATTGTGCAGATGTAGCAAACTAATGTGCAGAAGTGTCTAACCCAGCATATACTGTACAATTTAAATGCATCCCCCCCACCCACATTACGTATTCTCTCACGCTCTGTCGTATGGAGTTGTGCACTTGCGTAGTGAGATCCGATGCATAATATCCACTGTGTGCATGCGCAGATCGCAAAAAAAAAGGGAAAACTTACGCACACGGCATGTATATTATAATAGTGATGATGAGAAAAAGCGCTGGATATGTAAAAAACCTTAAAAATAATATAAAACATATAACCCACAGTCTCCAAACTTGAATGTGGTCAAGATAAAGTGTCAAATTCTGTGTCACTCAAAACTAAAAAAAACAGAGTTTGCTCTAAAAACAATTTATAACACAAAAGAACATATAGACATAATAAGAAATAACAACAGTATTATACCATACTTTAATAGCATGCCAATTATAAAAAAAAATCCTACCAATCATCCACATAAAATTATAGAAATGAGAATAAATCCTAGCAAATGGACCGGGATGGGTTCTCACTTACAAGCCATATATTACAGAGAAGCACCTAACTGATAGCTTTATATTACAGATTTTCAGGATAGGGATTGGTAACATTATTATAAAGTCACTTAATAGGATGTTACTGTAAGTTATTATGTGTGAATAGCTCAGTGTGCATCAATTACATTTATATACCAAGTCAGTAAACTTATGTCTGGTTCAGAACAGTGGTGAGCAGAGGGCGCTCTGTAAGTTTATATGACTGAAGTGCCAGCACTTCAGTCATATGGGCTCATCAGTGATCTGCTGGTTAGTAATACCTAAAGTATACTGTAAGCATTGCCAGCAACTCATTGATAAGTGTATTTGACTGAAATGCCCGCCTTTAACTCCTGTAGTTTTAGATTGCATATGTACTTGTCTTTTTACCAAGAGCATGATGAAGGATAATATGTTGAATATCAGCATTTCATAATTTCTCACTTATCAGTAGTCCATTGTCTTCACACATTGCACTTAAATTGGGAAATTGTACCAGATAATGGCAGAGTTCCTCAATTCAAACTGGGTGACACATCAATCTTAAAAAAAATAAAAATAATAATTAAATAAATTAGAATAATAGTTTTTGTTAAGAACCTCAGTGATTCCGTTTTATGATCCGTTTGCACTTAAAAGTCTGGATTGGTCAGATCTGTGAATTCCTGCCTATGTTGTACATGGAAACCCTAAACTCCTCCCACTTATGAGAAAGGTGTAAAAAGTCAAAAGTCTTGATTGATCAGATTTGTGTTGCGACTCAGTTGCTCTGACGCATATTCATGTGAAAAGCACCAAAGTGAAATGTTCCAATCGGAAAATGCCCACTTGTTGGAAGTCTGAATCTGGTCCAGTTATAGTAAATAGTAAAAGAAGATGGTAAATCTTAAACCTACATAGGCCATGTATGTTGGTTCATAAAAATCTTTACTGTGCCTCAAGTTGTTACAAGAATACATATTATATAATTATGAAGCAGCTTGAGACACTTCAACATGAAGATAGTGCGACAAAAGTCATACTTTTTACAACAGTTATGCCACTTGTATATATATATATATAT
>WWET01003220.1:96676-108096 GCA_011038615.1 Limnodynastes dumerilii | reverse complement strand
AAAATTGGCACGCCCACACGTAATTATTTACGTGACACATACGTGAATGGCCCATACGTTCACTATTACGCTACGTAAGTATGTGCGTATTTTCTATGGTGCACATGTGCAGTGCGTACAAAACAGCGATTTTACGTCTCTACCACGCGTAAATTCGCTCCGAGGCGTAGTTCTGGATCAGGCCCCATGTGACATGCTGTGTCAGACGAACACACCAACATATGAACACCAACATGTAAAATTGTGCACATAATTGTAATAAAAAACATAACAGTGGAAAAAAAAAGGTAAACAGTGAAACATAAAACTTTAAAATACACATTTAAAACATTAAAACATTTAAAAACATCGACACATATGTTGCAGCATGCAGGAGGGATAAGGCCTCAAACACATATCAGCTCATAACAGTGCTCCTCAACCAGTGAGCCATGGCACACCAGTGTGCCACGGGATGTTGCCAAGTGTGCCGCGGTACAATGCCTCCAACCGGGGAAAAAGCACTGGAAGACATTGCCTTAAGGAAATAAAGGGATATTGGGGAGGCTGCAGATAATGCGGAATACTGGAGAGATGGGGACACATGATTGGTGATACTGGGGAGGCTGCAGACACATGAATGGGGACTACTAGGGAGGCTGGAGACACATGAATGGGGACTACTGGGGAGGTTCCAGACACATGATGGGGGCTACTGGGGAGGCTGCAGACACATGATGGGGGCTAACATAGTAAAAT
Source organism: Limnodynastes dumerilii (assembly GCA_011038615.1). NCBI lineage: Eukaryota > Metazoa > Chordata > Amphibia > Anura > Limnodynastidae > Limnodynastes > Limnodynastes dumerilii. The sequence continues at coordinate 107,358 of WWET01003220.1, read as the reverse complement.
TAGTTATAAGAAAAAAAGTTATTAGCTGTGATTTTTTAATTTATTAAAAAAATAACAATTAAATGTAATATCTGTGTATGTACTTAGTAATTCCTGCTTCTTTTTTGTACACTTTGCTTTTGGTTTGCTGCGGAATTCTGGGAAGGATTTAAGTGTGCAGAAGGTGAGAAAAGGTTGAGGAGCACTGGCTTACAACACTGCTATTTTATTTTACATCCGTGTGTTCTATAGGTACTCACAGCAGCTAACAAGTTGAAGGCCCTTTCAAAACATTCATCCATACACAGTGTATTATAACATTGCTGAAATCGTTACTGACAGGGGCATCAAGCGCAACCAGCTGCAGGTTGTAATATTGTAGAAGGGCCAAAAGGAAACAATATTCTAAAGTGCTTGACCACAACGTGTGCAAGAGTGGTGCTGTCCGCATGTTATGATCAGTGCAATATTGTGTTTGAGAAATGTGTACTGACAAATACCATTGTCATATCCTAATGTATTTTTATTTTTGTCCCTATTTAGTCTACAATGTGCCTCAAAGGAAGAAGAAGCAGTCCAGGATAGAGCAAGCTACAAAAGCCATGACCACAGTTATGGTTGAACAGCTAAAGGAAATGGATATGGCGATGCAGGACCAAGAAGATGAGCGTCTCCAGCGCTTCTTTGAGCATGAGCGAGAGCTCCAGAATGGTTTTATTTGACAAATAATGGGTATGCATGAGTGTATTAGCAGGAAAAATAGTGAGTGCAAGTAAACGCTTAACCCCAACTTCACACTCCATCACAGCGTGAGGCTAATTATCCCTTGTATAGCAGAGGTCAAAATGTCTTCCCACCAATCAGGCAGCCCTTTAGGAAGACCTCAACGTTATCCTCAACAAATGTAATTGCCTAGAGTACCCACCAGCTCCACACCCTGAATACCCACCTGCTCCACATAACCCTGATTACCCGGCTGCTCAGCATAACACTGATTACCCAGCAGCTCAACAAAACCCAGAGTACAGCCATTATCAACAGTTGTAATCACTGTTGCGTTATGTTTGTCTGTTGTGTTGGCATTTGTTTTTAGCTAGTTTTCTAGTTGCCTGTTTTGTTATGTTAACAAACCTTTTGTTTTTGTATTTTAGTTTATGATGTTTTACTGGCCTATGTTTGCAAAAAAAAACAAAACAAAAAAAAAAACGAATATATTATGACCTTTATCTTTTGTATGACAAAATGTACAGAATTTTGTGAAAACAAAACACTTTTATTACATATGATGGTACATATGGGTATATATGTCACAAAAACGTTGAAGTGTTTGAGTACTTTTTTGTTAAAGCAAAGATGCTAGGTTGGTGGCAATGGTTGCGCGAATGACTTTAGCACTGGTGTTGGAACGCTCACCCTCACAAGACACAGAAGTTACCCCAGATAGTTCATAGTCCTGGTCGTTCCACTTGGGTAGAAAATGTTCTTTCTATATTACACTGATGTTATGTAGAATACAGTAGGCTGCAACGACATGGGCCACAAGCTTAGTATCAATGTCATTGCGCTTTAATAAACACCTCCAACATGCTTTTGGTCGTCAAAAAGCATTTCCGACCACCATCCTTGCAGAGCTTAGGGTATGAGTAAATCGAATTTGTTCCACAGAAAGTTGATGGTGCTGGGTGTAGCCCTTCATTAACCATCGCCGCAATGGGTAAGCTGCATCACCGTTGATGTGTACCGGTATCTCCACCCCATTAACAGTCTTGTATTTCTGTAAAGCAATAGAACATTTTCAATATATAACGCATATTAAGGATTTAGTGTTTGGCTGTAATATGCCATGCTATGCACAACATAACATTTGTGTGCTCAATAATATTTTTAGTAATCACCATAGCACCTAACAAACTGCTAAACACTGTCTGTAAAGGTACAATCTTTATATACAAATACTATGTTACATCTCACTTTGGATGTAATGAGTCTATATAATATATTAATTTAACCTTTAAAGTTGAATTACTGAAATAAATGAACTTTTCAACGATATTCTAATTTTTCGAGTTTCATATATATATCTTTCTTTCTCATATCTATGTATCTAACTGTAAAAGCATCATAAAAATCATAAAAACAACAAGATATATGTACCTCTCTAGGGAACAACCAGCCGTCTTGCTTCTCCTCTGCAGTCAGGTATAGATCAGAGTTGGCCTGAACTCTGGCATCATGTGAGCGCCCAGGCCAACCGATGAAGATATCAGTGAAACTTAAAAAAAAAATAAAAGGTTAACATTTGTTTTACAATACACATCACAATTCACAGTGACATTAAAATAACAATTGATACTTACTAATAGTTGTGATCTACTACAGCCTACAGTATGATGGAGTGCCAGCCTTTATGGTTGTAGTAATCCGCATGGTTGTCTGGGGGCGCAATTATAGGTATATGTGTGCCGTCTATGGCCCCAGCACACTGTGGATATCCTCGTCGCGGGAAACCAGTGATGGTATCATCTAGTCGACATCCAACAGGCAAGGAGATGAACCTCTTGTACATAGTTTCAACCAATGCCTTTGTAACTTCATGCATTAGAGTGCAAACCGTCAATCTCCCCACTCCAAACAAGCATGCAATGGTACGGTATTCGCCAGGGGTAGCAGATGACAATCGCTAGTCTCCTGCTTGCTGAAATGGGTTTTCTGCAGTTTGTGGTCTGTTTAGTAATGTTCTGGAGTGATAAGGTCCAGCACATATTGAAATGTCCCACGAGACATGCGGAAGTGTGCCATCCACTGATTGTCATCATAAGCTTCAACAGTAGACCAGAAAGCGTCTCAATGACTGCGGTCTCTGGCCCACATTCTTCTGTTACTCTGTGCTGAATAACAAAATGGAGGAGATGCTGGACTTAAGGAAAGCTCTCCTCCTGTGCAAATAACGGCGTAGCCTATTCTCCCTCTCGGCCATGAATTGCGCCTTTCTCCTCTTGAAACTACACTGTGCAATAAAGCACAGTGTTAGCAGCTGCAGAAAGTTCTCATTAGCTGTGTAAAACATCAAAATAGCACAGTAGCTAACGCACCCCCTACTTCACCTGATTTTTCATATGTAATTATTTCTTGGTTATGTAATGTCGCCTGGAAAGTTTGCATTAACATATAAATAAAGATTTCAAAAAAAAAAAAAAAAAATAGCACAGTAGAGCACTAGCTCAGGGCTAACTACAACTATCTTGTCCGCCTTCTTCAAAACAATGAACTGAATGAACAACAATGAACAATGAAGACTAGCGATTGTCATCTGCCATTTAGTAATAACACCACCCACTTTGACCTCATCTTTGTGTGCCAAAAAAAAGTCCCCTTTAAATGACCTCATCTTTTGTCAGCCTATCACACCTCTTCTTTTGATGACTCACACTAAAGCCAGGGCACACCCGTGTTCAGTGTGAATGGCCCTGACCCGGGAAAGCAGCACGGGGTCTGAGCTGCTGGGCTAATGTGTGTCCCGGCAATAACCCGGGTCAAAAATACAGTTTTTTTGCCGGGGCGGCAGTGTGAACACGGTATTAGTGTATGCATGGAGGAAGATATGGACTGGATTTTGGGGGAAGAGAGGGGTGGGTTCATTTAGGTACATTTATTTAGCAAAAATTTCTTTACCTGTCTATATGTTACTATATAAAATGTTAATGTGTAGGAATAAGGCAAAAACTATAGCAGTATGAACGCAAAAGAGAGAGAGAGAGAGAGATAGAGGAGAGAGAGAGAGCTATATAGATAGAGAAGAGAGAGAGAGAGAGAGAGAGAGAGAGAGAGAGAGAGATCTAGACGAGAGAGATATACACAGTGAGAGATAGAGATACAGCATAGTACTGTGTGTGTATATATTTATATTTTTTATGAACCTTGTGGCACTTCATAATATTCAGTGTTTCTTTTATTTACTATACAATAGTGGTTTATTGCTTTTTGAATTCTTTTGTTTATGGTTTTATTTTCTTTATCCTTCCTCTCCCATTTCTCAGTGTGCTGAAAGTCAAATATGAAGATATAGGACATGAACTAGCTGTACCAGTATAGAGAATTAAACAATCAATGGAATAATGTTTTTACATGTACAACACCATGTCTAATCTCCTTGTATATCCATGATCAGGAGTTATAAGGAGTTTGTTACCTCTAGTAAATAGAAGACACCAGAGAACAACTCAATAGCAGCAACAGCCCTTTGCATGTAAAAAAAGAGGTTCCCTTGGTAACTTTTTCCAGAGACATATGGGAACTAACCATGGTCCAAACTCAAGACATCAACAACAAATAAGAAAAAATGCCTCTGAAGTTTATTATTTGTCTATGCAAATTGCCTCAAAAGCCTTTTTTTCATTGTCTAACTTGCACTACAATAATAAAATGTAATCGTTCATTGATGGAGATGGAGTTCATATCTTGGATAGCAAGTTCTTGTAGATTGAACTTGATCATATTACTCAGAGATTTAAAAGCTTCATGAATTTCATCCAGTCATCTATGCTATAAAAGTGTTTCTCTGCTCATTTATTTCATTGGCTTTTATTGTTGCATGAAGTCACATATGATAGTTCTCTCATATTTACATGGCATTGCTTGGTTACAGTGCAGAATCCTATACTTTCAAGGGTATGGGCTTACACTTACTGTACATGTATAAAAAGACCCATATATTAAAAGCATTCAAAAAAACCAAGGTAAAACATAAAAAAAAATGGTATTATAATAAGACATTAAAGGGAGTATGTAATTTTTGGCTCTATGATGGTATAAAACAGGAAGGAAAACTATTATTGCTAAATTCATAACTAATTTCAAGGTTAACTCCCCGTAGCTGTGTTATGGATAAGCAATGCGTGCATTGCAGTTGAATATCCATCTAAGATATAGGATTTTTTTTTTATAGATTTTTGAAAAGTTAAGAATAATAGAGTACTCATTAAGGTTTTCTGGTGGCTTATTTTTGTGTATTTATTAGATAGACAATTTTTGTAGGCACATTTGCACATGAGAAAGTGTTACTGCATTGTCTGTAGGTAAATGTATCTGGTTGAAACTAACCTGAAGCTTTAGAAGTTTAGCAACACTAAAATTACAGACCCAACTGCAATAAAAACAGCAACAAATTATATTTGAAAATGATGTTGCTACATAAATATATATGTGATGTTTAAACTTTGTCCTACCTGAGTTAAATATCCCAATATGTACTATGAAAACACACAACATTTTACCATCATCCACTTATGTTGCTGTTATATTGTTGGCAGATGTGTCCTTGAACTTAATAAGTATGTTTTGCATTGGTCCTCAATGGGTATGAAGCATTTGTAATTGGATTTGAACAACCTAGGAAGAATATGTGTTCAATCATCCAGCACATAGTGTTGTTATGCATTCTGAACAGCCACATATGGTAATTAAAGCGGCTGCTAATTCATTTTTATAAATAATGGTTATTTTAGGTAAAAATGCTCTGGAAATATGTGTTCAATTATGATATAATGGCAGTGAGGATATCTGTTATAGTGTTTGTATTAAAACTTTGTGTATGTTTAAGACTTATTTGCATGATTCTAACAGTTAAATGCAGGTCATGGACACCTGTCTGATTCTCCCTGCACTGTATATTGAAAGCAGTTATTGATTACAGAGGGGTAGAGGATATTGTAGAGAGGGTTTGTTTTAAAATATATGTCTCTCCACAACTTTCCTGCAGGCCATCATTGCAAAAAGTCATATCTATGGACGGGATCTTGCTGTAATATCGAGAAGGTACTTATGCATGGTCAGTGCCTAAGTACCTTATCTCTTGTTGCTGTGCATGCATATAGGAGGTGTTTCATAGTGGAAGGCAGCACGATGAGTAACGGCCCCCGATGGCAGGGCGTGACTGCCTGCCTATATACCGGGTGTACTCACAGTAGAAAGGGGAGTCCGGCGGTGGACACATGGGGCCAAATATAGGAGAGACTTCCCAAGGTTTTCCTTTCCACTCTTGTCCAATAACAGTCTAACATACATAAAAAATTATAAGTATGCAGTCAATATAGCAATTAGTTCATGATAAGCAACACGGTATACTAATGATCATATCAACTTATATTAAGGGTGATAGTGCAATCACAGTGGTAGGATTCCAGTTGATAATTAGAATAATATTGTCCTATATTGTCGACAATACTAATCAAATCCTATTGGTGTAATACCAGATGACATTTAAGATAATGCTCTCTAATTTCTCAAGCATATAGTTACAAGTCTATTAAACTGTGGCATCTCTATAAGTATTCAATGTGTGGCCAACTCATTCACAATAACTGAATTCTAGCTGTCCAAGCATATTACTACTCTCCGTGGTTATAGGGTCTAACTATATCAGATAGCAATTAGATTGGTGCAAGAAGTATTATTGGAACGTGGAGGTGAAGCATTTAGTCTCACTATACTGTGCCTCTATGTGTTCCATGTCTATATGCTGATTGTGCCTGGCTGTCCATGGGATCCTTGCTCTCTCACTGTCCTCTCTGTTCATGCCACCAACCAGCAACACACACTATCAGGGGAAGGTTCCCTGCAATGTAGTCCAACACTGTGAGCTCCAATTATTGTTCTCGACAATGTTGACTAGTGTAATGGATAGTTGGTTTATCCACACACAATAAACAACCACTCTCTATATATCGTTCAGTAATATGGATTACAGGGATGCAGAATGATTTGCCATATCCAAAGTGCAGCAAATTAAACACTCCTTTGACGTGTTTCTACATCAGTAAGGTAACAATGCTTCTAGCTTATACTCTTATATAGAGAGCTTTATTACAAATGTGTCTCACTTGTGTACAAGTTAGGGGATAGAAAATCCTATGCAAACAACTTGTAATATTAACCTTCCTATTTAACGGGTGTGGGTCTCCGGGTAGGACGGCCGAATTTCGAAAGTGCCATTTCCTCCCAGCCAGTTGCGAACTGGCTGGGATTTTGATTGCATATGCCTCGAGGAGGCATTGCAATCGATCCACGGAGCACCGAACTTTCGGTGCTCCAAAAAGTTAGTCCCCCACTCCTTTCCCTAATTCTTACCCTAACTCTCCCCTCTCACTATCCTAACCCTAACCCTCCTTTCCTGGCAGCCTGACCCTAATCCTCCCTCCCCTGCAGCCTGACCCTAACCCTCCCTCCCCTGCAGCCTGATCCTAACCCTCCCTCCCCTGCAGCTTGACCCTAACCCTCCCTACCCCGCACAGCGGCAGCAGAGGTGCGGCGGAGTGATATCGTCTTTTGCGAAGGTGAATGGGTGAAGTATGCCGAACAGCATACTCACCCATTCTAAAAAAAAGTCTAAAATGGTAAGTATTTGAAAAAAGGACATCCGAAAAGGAACTTTCGGATGTCCCTTTTTCGCAATTCACATTTTCTGGCCGGAGAATGCAACCGCTTTTTAACAATATACATAGATCCCTCAAAAATAAGATCTCTATACAATGTTAAATAGAAAGACTAATATTACAAGTGCTATGTGCTATATACCAATACTGAAGGTCAGCATAATGATGGACCAGATTCACAGGTAAGAATGAGTTAGCTGTGGCTGTATCCGCACCTAACTCACCCGTCCTGCCCCTCAACCCACCCCTATTTTTAGAAACCTTATGGCACTTAAGAGTGCCATAGGGCTTCCTTAATTAACCGTGCATATTTTCCTTCTTAAGAAAAAAAATATGCACGGAGAAAGCCTCCCCCGCTTTCCCTGGCTAATCTAAATCCCTCCCACTTCTACCTAAAACCTCCCCGAGTTGGCATTAGCACGCCTCCTTCTGCCTAAACTACTTTAAAGACCGCACCAAGTCAATCTATGTACCTAATTGGTACGTAGATTGCGTAAATGAGCTGCTATGCATATGTAGTAGCTAATTTCTCAATTGTATGCACTTAAGAAGCACAAGCTTCTTAAGTGTGAATACAGCCCGATATGTGTATTTTAAGATTTTTATATGCTAATAAAACCTTTATTTGGGTCATACTCATAAGCACATCCTTTTTTACTCTTTTTGTTGTTTTTTTAAGGGTATTAGTCATTCGCAGCTGTGTATCCGGGTATGAGTCACACCAGTAGAAATTCTGTAATCCCCTAATAGGTGTTAGAAAAGTACTTAGGGGTTATCCTCCAAGTATATTTATATTTTACTGTTAAAATTTGGTACTTGCCCATTATGGAAAAGATGTCTGCTTAGCTAAACAACAGATCTAGTATGTTTTTGCTTACATGGACCTCCTGCTTTTCTTGCCACCATTCCCTCCAGATAGCAGGATTAGCTCTGGGGCTGGCAGACCCTTTCATCTAAATGTATCTTCCCCAAAAGGCTCTCCAGCACTTTAACCCTAGAGCAGTGCTCCTCAACCTTTTCTCATCCTAGGCACACCTAAGCCCTTCCCAGAATTCCGCGGCACACCTAAGCCCTTCCCAGAATTCAGCGGCACACCTACATACACAGATACACAGTACATACACAGATAACGGTACATACACAGATATTTCATTATTTTTTATTTGATAAATAAATAAAAAAATTGCAGCTAATAACTTTTTTTTCTTATAACTAATTTACCTATGTTAGCCCCCCATCATGTGTCTGCAGCCTCCCCAGTAGCCCCCATAATGTGTATTAAGCCTCTCTAGTAGTTCCCATCCCATTCATGTGTCTGCAGCCTCCCCAGTATAACCAATCGTGTGTCTTTAGCTCTCCAGTATTCCACATTCATGTATCTGCAAGGTCTTCCAGTGCTTTTTCTCCTGTTGGAGGAATTGCACCGTGGCACACTTGGCAACATCCCGTGGCACACTGGTGGGCCATGGCACACTGGTTGAGGAGCACTGCCCTAGAGTAACTGTCAAGTAGAGATCTCCACAAGATGCTTTGGCTGACCCGCCTTTCTCTTCTCTCCTACCTCCAATTGCCCCTTTTTATTGCAATATAACATTATGTTTTTTATGTTTCCAGTGTTATTTCAGTACTGTATTTCCCTTACACTGTTGTAGACTATACATGGTCTGGATGTGCTTAAAAAAACAAAATAAACATCAAATAAAAAAAATTGTTATTTCACAGTACATAAAAGTACTAAAGCCATTTTAACAAGTACCAAAAAAACGTAAAAAAAAATATACAATAAAACAATGTAAAAAAGTGTTTGCTGGCATAAAATTATCCACAAAGGGCTGTATCCAGACCTACGATGGTACGCTGAGTGGTTTACTGCACAGCGTACCATCGCTTCCCTCCCCCGACACTCCCCCTTGTCCCAGTGTATAAACAGTCGCTTATGCCAGCTGGAGGCTACCCTAACTTCAGCCGGCGTAAGCTACTGTTAATACGCTGGGACGGCGGCATTAGTATGTTAACGCCGTCCTCCCAGCCTTATTACCCTCCCTCCCCCCGCCTACCTGCCATAACTTCCGCGTAGTAACGCTGGGGGACGCCCCCTCCAGCGTTACTACGCTGAAGCTACGGACGCCCGATCCAGGCGTGAAGCTGGACAACATCTGCCCGGCGTATGCGCAGATCGTCTTTTTAGACGATCTTACATGTATGCTCGGCGGTAATACAGGCCTCTGGATCAGGACCAAAGTCTTTACTATGAAACTATTTTTTGACACTTTATGAAGATCTTGTTTTTCTTATTCAATGAATTCCAGTTCAGAGAAATGTCTGTCTTGGGGGGTTTCAGAAAGCATATTTTGCAATTGTGCTGGAAACATTTAAAATGTAGATAGCAGATATTTTTAAGTATGTATTATTTGCTATTTTTAATTATCTTTCATACTTAACTGAAACTTTTATTTTGCATTGTATCCATTTGTTACTTTATATAAAGGTTTCCCAAATATCAATTAATCTAAATAACAGAGGAATCTTTATAACATTTATAACATTTAATAAACTATCCTTAACTACAAAACAAGAAGAGCTATTAAGAATATTCCATATAAAATCGTAAAAAATATATATATTTTTATATTTTATTAAAATGCATTTTCATGGTATGCAACATAGTTATTTTGGGAACTGAACATTTGTTCTTAAATGAAACACATTCCATTTATACACTAATTAAACTTTGCCAACATTTATGGCCACTTTATATGCTCTTTGCTGTGTTTTGGTATAAATATGTTTGTTCTTAAGAAATTTAGTCATTTGTTTGGACTTGTAATATAAGATTTGTGTAACTCATACCTTACAAAAAGGGTTATAATGTAATGTATACATGAATGGTGTGTAATTTCTTTTTTATCACTATTCTATTTACGAAGACAAAGCCAATTACATATATTTTCTTAGATTTTCAAAATCCAATGAAATCTTAGCACATTATAAGTTTTTGTTTAAATATGTTAAAATTCACTCAGTTTACGCTTGAAATATATATAATATATAGTGGTATGGTATGAAAACCTCTCTGTAAATCCTGCTTTTACCCCATTTAGTAGTTTCTTTAAATATACAATATTGAGGATAAATTAAAAGAGATCATTATTTAGCTGAATTCAGTAAGTATAATTAGGTTTTGAAAACAGCATTATGTAAAGTCTTAGGTACATAAAAAAAATCTTCCATTTTTATATTTTGTTTAATAATTTATTTGATGATAAAAGATAA
>WWET01003220.1:56312-76277 GCA_011038615.1 Limnodynastes dumerilii | reverse complement strand
TGAACAATACCACAAAGTGGGGTATAAGCAAACACAAAAAATATAAATCAATGAGTGGAGTGCTCGGTCAAAAAGAACATCTAAAAAATGGTTGTCTAGCAACACAAAAACCAGCAACATCCAGATATATGCTTAAACAAAGTTACCAATTCAATGGAGCAAACTGTTACTGACAGTAAACAAAAAAAACCATAGAAACTGCAGCAATTGTTCATATAGCCAAAAAGAATATGCCAATTGTTCAACAAAAAACAAATGTACACAAAAGTGACCATACATCCACCTGGAAATTCAAGTCTCTTATCTCCTTTAATTCATAATAAAGTCCAAACATCACACCCCAGAGGCAAGGGTATATAGCAGCCAAAAGAAAACAGCATCTCTAATATAATGTCCAACAAAGCTCTGTTAAAAGTGTGTGACTCAAGGTGGAGGGAAAGGAGACTACCAGGTGAAAGGGAAATCAGTACATATGAGAAGCCGAGTCCATCCTCCGACAGCTGTTTCGGCGCTAAACGCATCGTCCTTAGAGAACCTGGACCACAAGTAGCTATCTACAAGAGCTAAATGTAAGTAGAGGGAAAGCTAGATTGAAGCCCATTAGTAAATCCATTAGATAATAAGAATATACCATATAAAACTTACACAATTGAGAACACTGAGAAACCATGCTAGTCCCAAAATCTTTGTGTATATTGCAAATTTATATTTACGGATAGTTGATTGTACAACAATTCAATTATCCTGAATAAATTATCTGCACAGCATGAAAATTTACATAAATTTAGGTACGGGTTGTCGAAAATTGATACTTAATTTAGTAAATATCTAAAAAATGTAATGATTGTAAGATAGGGAGACGACATATATATACACTTTTTATAATGGTGCAAAATGCTAAGGGGAAAATTTAACAGAGGACAACTTTGTTGGTGATTAATATAGATTTCACTTGCACACAATGGGTCAGATTCAATTGGCCGCAATGTCTTTTTGCAATGCTATTCCCGTGAATCTACACTGCGGATTTTATCTTGCACCTCTCAGAGGTGCGTAGTAAAATCAGCTAATTTTGACAGTAGACGGAAAGAGTCGCGATTACTGTCTTTGCGGTCAATTGAATTAGCCCCAATGAGTTGGGATTGTAGGTGGTTTTTACCACTGCAATATATTAAAGTTTTATGACCATGTTTAAGGCTCCAGTATCTTTCCTTATCAATTTATCAAAATAACAGAGGCTCTTTTTGGTAGCTAGATGGGTTATCTTAATGCTGACAAACTAATCATATGGTAAGTGAAAAATAATTTTAGCCCCATCTGTTGACTTTTTTATTGTTTACCCCTTCTAAAGGGATCCTGAAGTCTACTTTTAAGTTGAAATAGTGTATTGACCAAATATTGCAACAGGCTGTGTGGATTTAAGAGGTTTTTTTTATTCTACAGTCCTATATGGATGGCTATGACTGGGGCTTACAAATGTAGTCTACATTCATCTTGCTGTGCAGTTCTTTGGCCTTCCACATGCTAAACACTGGTTTTCCATTAGCTTGAGTTTACCATGTACTTGTATTTGTATTCTTTGTGCTTGAGTTTACCATCTACTCGCAAGCCTGTTATCTGCTTCTGTGAAATTACAGTTCATCTACTCCTGGTTGTGTACCACCTATCCACTACGTGGTTACCTTCCACCAGCCTTGTTGGTTCTTCCTTGCTATCAGCAAACTTTCTCTTTGCTGCATGAGTTTCTTGTGTTTGCAGTGTGTCTGGTTGCAGAGATACTTTCATGTGTCACCTGAGAGGGCAGTCATGTAAGGGACTTAGTGAATCAGATTACCACTGAGAGTGGTCACTGATTGCCACAACCTGCCTCTGATCTGCAGCCAAGTCTATCCCACCATCAGATGCTCTGGTGAAAACCTAGCTGGTAATTACACTCCGCGCGTTTGTGTGCCGCTAGCACTTCTTAAATCTGGGTCACAAAATTTACGATCAGGTTGAACTTAAACACAGGCCTTAAGGATACAACGGGTTTGGGGAAGAGGGTAAAATTTAATCTCTGATTTGGCCTAGTGTGTATTCACCAGTCCAAAAAAAAATCTATTGCACACAATGAATACAAAAAGAAAAGATGGAAGTACTTTTAACTTAAAAACACAAAATAATGTCCTACCAAAATGTCTACAATAAATTACAGATACCATTTGGGATATTTTCTGTGTGGTTCTCTACCAACCTATAAACCATAGTACATGTGCTCAGTTACTGAGGGGTATATTTACTAAAGTCGATTTTGCAAAAAAAGACCAAAGTCCCAAGACTTTGCTGGCGATTATGCCATCGCCGTATTCACTAAAGGCAAAGTCCCGGGACTTTCGCATATTGCAAAATAGACCAGGCAAACACCGCTGGACAGAAATCGTACAGATGTTTGCCATAGAAAAAATACTATTCGCCGTATTCACTAGGCGATTTAACTAAATCACTTTTAGTTCGTCGGCAACACGCTGAAAATGAAAGCGCCTTTTGTGTGGGGCACTTTCATTGAAAGCCGTCTTACGCTTTCCAAACCCTATCTTAACTTTTCCAAGCGTAACTCCTGACGGCCATAATGGCTGTACATACTTCCACGCCTAAGCACGCCCATACTGTACAATTTAAATGCCTCACTCCGAAGCGTAATTACGGGTGTCGTATGGCTGTCACACCCCTTTGTTCATAGTTACGCTGTTGATAGTAGGCTGGTACGTACGTTCAGCGTTACGTGTCATAACATCTTTCACGCGCATGCGCAGTACATGCAAAATAGCGTTTTTACATCTCCGGCTAGCGTACATAGTTCTGAATCTACCCCAGTATTCTTAATTTAATTTACATGGGGACATTAACTCTTTGATTTAAATTGTAAGGGGGCAATAAGTATGCAGCAGCATGCCCTTAACACTTGGCATGCTGCCAGGTATGAAACTAAAAGGCACAGCATGCCCTGCAATATATGGGCATGCTTTGCCTTCTAGTACTATATGCCGCAGCATGCTAAGAGTTAATTGCATGCTGTGGCAGGGGTTTTTAGTTTGTAAATGAGATTTTTATAAACTTTTAAACACTTGACATTTTATAAATAAAATTTACAAAGGGGCATGCTGTGTGGCGACTTTTAAGGGTTAATTCGCTTCGATTAGAAGCTTACTTGTGGTAAATAAACAATTTAAAAACATTGCTGTACTTTGCAAATCAACAGGGGCACTCCACCCTTTGTGCGATTTTGGGGGAAAAAAATCGACGGAAAATGATAGCGATATGCCGCGATTTTTAGGGGCTAGTTAACTTAATCCTTAGTAAATCCAGCCCAAAATGTACAGTAGTTTAAAGGTAAGGGCGCACAGAACAAATGAAAATAAGGTTATTTATTTATTTATGTATTAACAGGTTTTTATATAGCGCTATCAGATTCATAGCGTTTACAAAGAATATTTCAAATTCACATCAGTCCCTGTCCCATTGGAGCTACAATCTAAGGTCTCTAACACACACACAACCGGTAATCGAAAACACATATTAAGGTTAATATATTCAGCATCCAATTAACCTACCAGCATTTTTTGGACTGTGAGAGGAAACCAGAGCACCCAGAGGAAATTAATGCAGACAAAGGAAGAATATACAAACTTTACACAGATAAGGCCTAGTCCGGTAATCGAAAACCATCTGCTCCAAATATGAAAATGTTATGTGTATGGTAGTATGTAGCAACTACCTCCACATAAATACACATGAGTATTTGCATAAAATATATATTATAATGATAACCAACTAAAAAGATGGGCTCGACTTATCACTATGGACAGGATCCAGACTCCACACTTTTCGTATGTGCGGGGGTCTGTCAGTCCACACGCGAGAGGGAAGTGAACTGTTGCCACTTCCCTCTCTATTGCGGATATTTGTGTGACTTGTGCTGCCATAAGTCAGCCTTAAGTCACATGAGCAGATTCACTCATAAATAACTAATCCCTCCATAACTGTACAATTTAAATGCTTCTCCATGCCCATCTTGGTGAAAAGAGTGGAAGCACAGCCCCTTTCCTCTGAATATCTATGGCACGGAACTAAGTTCTGCACAATAGAAGTTACGTGCATAAAATGCATGCAGCTTCCCCTCAAAACATACTACTTACGCACTTTGCGTGTGTAAGTGGGATGACAGACGCAAGTCTGGATCCAGCTCTATAAGAGGCCATATTTTGTTCCCATTACTGTCAGTTAAAGTTATATTGCTCCCAAGTTAATAGTATTTTTTATTACAATTGCATGCCCTGGTAGGAAGCAAGTGGACACACACACACACACACTCACTCTTTCTCTCTCTTACCTTAAACTAAAGTGCTAGGTCCATCTGTCACGTCACAGAGAAGCAGGAGAATTTCCTGACCAGTAGCCAGGGGAGGTCACATAACACACTGTGAGATGAAGTTCTCCTCACAGTCTGTGTTTGCAGCCGGCGCTGGGGGCTCACTGGGGAGGGGATTTTAATTACATACCCATAAATTGGGCTCTGAGCAGGATTTGCAATGAAGGCCTGGGGCTGTAGTCCCATCAACCCCATGTTAATCTGGTCCTTTTCCTTTTCTAGTCCCTCTATTTCCTATTCTGACTATTCCCTTATGGCCTTACTCTCTTCTTTCCCTTTCTCTGTCCCTCTCTACTTGTCACGATCTGCGGAGGCAAGCGCCGCACTTACCCTGAAGTCAGAAGCCAGAAGTCAGCTGGCAGCAGCCCTCTCCTTGCGGTCCTGTGGTTTTGGCTATCAGAGACTGTCACTATGCAGTGAGAGTTTCCTATACTTACCCAGCTTGACCCTGCATCTTCACCTGGCGTCTCCTCTGCTTCAGTCCTCCAGCCAATCGGTGCACAGGGCGCACTATTTAAACCCTGTGCACCCTGTCCACAGTGCCCAGATCAACTTAGTCTTCCAAGGTGCCTGGTAGCCTGTGTTCCTGACACCAGTCCTGGTCCAGCATTGATCGTGATCCAGTTCCTGGTAAAGCCTGGTCTTGTTCCAGTCCTGGTAAAGCCTGATCCTGATCCAGTCCTGGTAAAACCTGATCCCGATCCAGTCCTGGTAAAGCCTGATCCTGATCCAGTCCTGGTTAAGCCTGATCCTGATCCAGTCCTGGTAAAGCCTGATCCTGATCCAGTCCTGGTAAAGCCTGATCCTGATCCAGTTCTGGTAAAGTCTGATCCTGATCCAGTCCTGGTAAAGCCTGATCCTGATCCAGTCCTGGTAAAGCCTGATCCTGATCCAGTTCCTGGTAAAGCCTGATCCTGATCCAGTTCCTGGTAAAGCCTGATCCTTATCCAGCTATCCAGCTAATCCTGATCCTGAATCCAGCTATCCAGCTAATCCTGATCCAGCTATCCAGCTAATCCTGATCTTGATCCAGCTATCCAGCTAATCCTGATCCTGAATCCAGCTATCCAGCTAATCCTGATCCGTATCCAGCTATCCAGCTAATCCTGATCCAGCTATCCAGCTAATCCTGATTTTGATCCAGCTATCCAGCTAATCCTGATCCAGCTAATCCTGATCCTCCTGGTCCTGCTATCCTGGTCTCATCATCCTGGTTCCACTGTCCTGGTCCTGCCGTCCTGGTCTCATCATCCTGGTCTCGCTGTCCTGGTCCTGCTGTCCTGGTCTCATCATCCTGGTCTCGCTGTCCTGGCCCTGCCGTCCTGGTTTCATCATCCTGGTCTCGCTGTCCTGGTCCTGTCATCCAGGTCTCATCATCCTGGTCCTGCCGCCCCGGTTCCGCTGTCCTGGGTCCTTTTCTGGTTCCAGTTGCCGTGGTCTTTGCAGTCCGGAACAGCAGCCTTGCAGTCCAGTCCAGTACAGCAGCCTTGCATCTCAGTCCGGCGCAACCCAGCACGCCAGTCCGGCGCAACTCATCACGCCAGTTCGGCGCAATTCATCATGCCAGTCCTGCGCAACTCATCACGCAAGTCCAGCGCAACTCATCACGTCAGTCCGGTCCTGCCTACATTCCAGTTCGGTCCTGTCTGCACTCCAGTCCGGTCCTGTCTGCACTCCAGTCCGGTCCTGTCTGCACTCCAGTCCGGTCCTGTCTTCACTCCAGTCCGGTCCTGTCTGCACTCACTCAAGTCCGGCTTAGTCCGGCCACCAATCCACTACCTTCTGGACATTCCGTCATCTGACCCATGTATGCTGTGAACTTATTTATTTAATATTTTTAAAAGAATGACATTAATCCCCACTGCTTTGATTTGGTATCAAGAGAACAATTTTCTTTGTAAGCAGTAGAGGGCCTTTTAACCTGGAAAAGCTTAAAGAGTGTTTATAGATGAATGGGCTGGGATATAAAATTAATTGGCTGGGCAAAAAGAAAATCAACAGTATAACTACTTATAATGATAGATAGAAAGATGACAGATAGAAATATGGATGGATAGATATTGGGACTCTGACAGTATTAGAGCTAGGATCATCGCAACAGAGAAGCCTTGTAAGTGGCTGATGGCTTGTCACGTATTTGCAAATGTATGTAACAAATCTCTCTGCGTTTTATTTTAAATATAGAAGCACATGGCTAGTTACTGGTTATTTGCAAGAGTGATGGGGTGACTTAATTTTTGAATCTATGTAGATGTAATGGAGCAGAAAAGATTACAACACTCTGCAACACCCCACAAACCCATCCTAAATTTCAGTGTACTACCTGTTCCTGCAGCGATCCAGACAAGTACGCACGGGTGGTCACTACTTTCCTCCCCTCGCCAGATGCTGCCCACTGGAAAAGAGATAAAAGTGGACTTCACTGCCTGGTTGTAGGGTTACTTGCGGATGTTATGGCCTGGTATGTGGGGGCTGAGCATAGGACACTCCAGACCACTCTCATTTGGGGCCTACCTTACCCACATTGGTGGGGGCCCTACTTTTCCTGCACTCAACATAATACTCACCGGGAGTGACATCAGTGGATCTCCTCTTCTGGAACCTGCAAGGGAAACACACACCTCCGGGGCCTAATAACCTAACTGAACTCAGGTCCTAAAGCCCTCTCTTATAAGGGTACTACCCACTTACCTTAAGAATTCCCAACAGGGTAAACAGTTCTACTAACAACACGTTACTGCTAGCCAACCCCCCCCCCCAGCACTAAGCTTCTGGTGGAAAGGATACCATTAATGCCAACCCTTTGCTTGAGGAGGACTCAAATGCCTTCTTTGCAAGGGTTTGTACCCCACCACTGAGGCCATCAGGCAAAGAATCCTCTGCCAGTTCTCCTACTCCCCCCATTCCTCCTCTCTTATGGGAAAAGTATTTCACACACCAGGGGAAAGCCTCTCTGCTTTGTGCCCAGGGGAGGGGGTGCCAGCATCATTACCCCAGCTACTTGTTGCCAAGAGGCAAGGAATGTCACTGCCAGGGAGGTGTCAGTACCGGGGCATGTATTGTTCGTTACCAGGAGGGTAAGGGCCAATGCTCATTGTCCAGGGAGCTGAGTAACTGCTACTCCTGGACCCAGTCACTAAAAAGGACTGAAGCCCTAACCGGGGGTGGTGGAAAGTCTCTTCCTGGCCAGGGATGATGTCCCAGGGTGATGCATCGCTTTCCCATTTGTTCCTGACTTGATCCTTCCAGACCCTCTGGGGCGTCATGGAGAAGCACACTGCCGCCGCTTGCCGCCCACTGCCAAATCAGGTAAGTATCTCACACAGATTTAACCATACCATTCTAGCACTTGCTATAGATTAACTTATAAATTGATTTAAGCAACCACCATCTTGTATGTGTTTGTTTGGAAGCATGTCGGGGAGTTAAGCAGTTGTTTGGGGGTGCTGTTCGAGAGTATTTATTTTGGAGACTTGGAAGTGAGTTTTGGAATCCACTTAAAAATATATGATATATGACCCAAAGTTGGGACTCTAACAATGTTAGAGTTAGAAATACCAAAACAGAGAAGCCTCGTAAGTGGCTGGTGGCTTATCATATATTTGCAAATGTATGTAACAAATCTCTCTGTGTTTTATTTTAAAGATAAAACTAGCATAGTTAGTGATAGATAGGGGTAATAGATAGATAGATAGATAGATAGATAGATAGATAGATAGATAGATAGATAGATAGATAGATAGATAGATAGATAGATAGATAGATAGATAGATAGACAGATTAAATATAATTAAACAACCTGCAACTATCCTTTGAAATTCTGACTGTGCCATGACTTTATTGTCCATCACTTTGCTGTAACTAGTGCTATAATTACCTTCCTTCTACTTCCCTAAATGTTTGCTAATGGTAGAAGCATGTGAGGAAGTCATTTGACTTGTTGACCCCACTCATTTTGCTGAAGTCACGAAGGATGCCAAATGTGAAGCAGAAGGTTGTCAAAGAGGAGTGGGATCTAAAAGAAAAAGTCTGAGTAGTAATACAAAGCAGAGGGGTTTCCCTATGGGATCTATTTATCTTTTAAGCAGTCTTGTGAACTGCTTTTTAGTATCAGGTGCATCATCTTGAGAAACCATTGTACATTCCATTTAAAATTAATTTGATGTTCCCCCATAAAAAGGACCACAGCCAGGTGGCACATCAATTTATGACTGTTCCGTGTAAAATACAAAAATTACTGATTGTAAGAATTTATGTGAACATATATTACAGATGCCTTCTTATTTAAATCAGGGACATTTGTAAGCATCGGTTAATTTATGTGACTGCAAAATCCTTAAAATTACATGAAATGTTTGCACTGCAAAACTAAATCATGCCAACACATTGCAGAATAATGTCCAAGCACAGCTCAATTTATATATCCTACATGTATACATGGAGATAGATACAAGATGATAGCGTGTGATGAACATCAAACATCTGTTTATTGTTATATATATTATATGTATATAATTAAATTAGGACACTGACAGTATTAGAATTAGGACCACCAAAACAGAGAAGCCTTGTAAGTGGCTGGTGGCTTAGCATATATTCTATCTAATCTATTTATCTGTCTAAACACACACACAAATGCCTACAATAGTCTTGTTTGTCAGAACACCAAACACTAAAACACTTGATATTACTCTATAATTGGACAGTGATAGTATTATAGACAATGTATCACCCAGCTGGCATGTCTCAAATGTACGGCATTTAGCATCAATAAAATTAGTGTGCTGGATCTAGACCCCCGAGCGCATTACGTACGCACGGAGGTCTGGAAGTTTGCACAGAAGAGGGTAGTGAACTTTCCTTCTATCTCTCATGTGAACTTTCTGTTACGTTGCCATAAGCCTTCCTTAAGTTTCCTGACCAGATCAGTGGTCTGTATGACCTTGCAAAGGTTTGGGGGGGCGGAGATGATGTCCTGCCCTGTCATTATGATTTCCTAGTGTACGGCATTGCATTCATATGCTAGGAGATCCCCACTGTAACATTTGGTGCATGCTTGCGCAGATGTTACGGTTAGACTTACTTACGCAAGAGACTTGTATAAGTAGCCCAACATATGTGGGTCATGATCCGGCCCAGTGACTGCTACCAAAAGCCCTACCTAATTGTAACCTGGAATTTAGTGAGGCTTTTAGTGAGGGTTTTTTTATGTTTGTATTAAGACACTTGGGGCCAGATTTACTAAGCTGCAGGAAAGGAAAAGTGCAGATGTTGTCCATAGCAACCAATCAGATTCCAGCTCTTACTTTCCTATTATATGCTAGAAAACGTCAGCTAGAATCTGATTGTTTGCTATAAGCAACATCACCACTTTTCCTTTCCCACAGCTTAGTAAATCTGGCCCTTGGTATGTACTATCTACAAATAAAAAAAAAAACAAATCCTTTCTAGTTAATAGTCAATGTAAATATAACTAAATCTCATATTAAATGTAACTGCAAATTTTTTACTCAAATGGAACTTATAGTGCAAAATTCTCCTGACATACTAACATTTAACTGCCAGTGTGTCTGTGCATAGTAGCATACCCTCCAACATGACCCATTCCATTAAGTACAAAATAACCTGCTCCTCAGCTTTCAACTGTCAGGTGCTATGGTAACCACCTTTGTTGAAGAGACAAATAGTTACTGTCACAGGAGAGTGACAGTTGGAAGCTCAGGTGTGTAGTATATTGTGCCTAATGGAATGGGTCATGTTGGAGGGTCTGTAGTAGAAGTAAATAAGAGCATCCAAAGAAAACACATACTAATATAGAAATACTAATGTGGCAGGACACTGTGCCCCAATGCCAGCCAGTGATATAAATGTCTAGCTCATTCATATTTACTTATTTTAAAAGAGAACATAAATAAATAAACACATACATAATTAGCTAAAATGAACAAACTTATAGGACATATAAAAAGGAAAGCTACTGTATATGATCCTGCATTTGTTACAGTAATATAAATTCCTCTAACATTTGCTGTTTCTTCTTTGCGTAAATATTTTCTAGTAACAGATTTTTTTTATATATATTTCTGAGCATGCTTTCAATGTTACTAGGCTAATTTTTATTTATGTAAACTTTCATTTTCTGACAGTAATCTGTAAAAGTACAAATTTGTTCCAATCTCAATAAACCCAGGAAGAGCAAGAAACCATTCTCTCCTATGGATGATATGTTGTCTATATCACATTCCAGTTGTTGGGAAAACAACAGCTGTGGTTCAGCCATGTAAAAATCCCCTGACCTCCAACTGAGGCAAGCTGGGAATAAAGACAAAAATCCTTTGCATGAGATTCTTGTGGCGAAAAATAGGATTTCATAATGGATTAAAAAAATTGGCTAACAAGCAAATTTTCAACTATTATACATGATAATCTCTGTCAAGATGTGGCCTTTGTGACTATTTGTTTGGGAGGAGTGGTTAACACATGGCTAGGCTCATGAGTGTTGTAAGTGTCAAAGTTATGTTACAAGCCATGTGTTTCGGTTCTGTTACAGTGAGAACACAGTTAGGGCCTTGTTAAGTATGGTATGTCATGGTTACAATGCTAAAGGGATACTGGGAGGCATGTCTCGTCAGTAGGAATAATGTGATGAACAAAGAAAATTTATATGTGATATGTACATTTCCTGGGCCAATTACAGCTTGGACTTTTCCAGTATGACTGATAACAACGTTAGGTCAACCGACTAGCTACTTCCATATTTCTGGAAAGGTTTGTCACAGATGTCCACTGCAAATGTTTCCATCATTTAGATACTAAATTGTGTGATATATGTGTGCTATTTATCACATGGACAAGTTATAGATTGGAGCAGAAGGTCATTTGAACGTATTTGTTTCATTAACATTTTTGCTATGGCAGTCTGCAACATCAGCCATTCAGGAAAACTTGGGAGGTCCCTATGAGTAATGACTTACACACTACTAAGGAAGGACATGCTGGACTGTATTTTTCACCAATTTTGTACATACATATTTAACACACATGGACCGATGGTTATTACATCAGTTCTATTAAATGCACATGCTGAATTTAACTTCTTTCCATGAAATGCCAGAGGAACTAAATCCATTACTCACTAAATAGCTGTCTTAGTTGCATTGATCACATTGAGATTAGGTATAATTTGGACCGTTACTTATGGTCTCAGTAAACTCACTGTGAAATCTATGAAAATATAGATGTGACCACAAAATTCATCTGTTTTATATAATATAGAACATCATTTGCTGTCTACAAGGTAGATAGTTATCAGTTTATTTTTGTTTTGTGGCTCTATCATGGAACTGTAGAATGGTTGAATATAAAAGTAGAAAGCAATGAAATAGAATGATATGTGCGTTCAGAGGAGGAGCTTGGTAAGCCCCATATATGAGCGAGGAAAACAAGGCTGTTATACCCCTGTTCCTGCTTGGAATGTGACCCCCTTTGCACTAAAGAGAACAGAGTATATTTCTTTCCTGTGTATGCATAGGCGTGCGCAGCCTATTTTAATAGGGTGTGCACCACTGGAGGGGCGGACCCATTGGGTGTGTCCATCGTCGACTATTGGGCGTGTCCATCATCGCCTATTGGGTGTATCTATCTCCCCCTTATTGGGCCTCAATGCAAGCTAAATAATATAGGGAATTTGGTTAATTAGAGTGTACAGTGTGGGCAGGCACCCAGGCAGATGATAATTAATCACAAAACCTGTAAGCCTGGGACAACACTGGCACCTGAAAGTTGCCCTCTTTACATTTCAGCAGATATATATGTTTTTCCTTTTAGGTGAATGGCTGTCAAAGAAGAGTTGGTAGGCAGGGGCAGACTTACTTAGAATTCTTTCCATTCTGTAATTACAGTGCATCCGGAAAGTATTCACAGCGCTTCACTTTTTCCACATTTTGTTATGTTACAGCTTTATTTCAAAAGAGAATAAATTCATTTATTCCCCTCAAAATTCTCAATACCCCAATGACAAGGTGAAAAAGTTTTTTTGAGATTTGTGAAAATATATTAAAAGAAAACAACTAAGAACTCACATGTATGTAAGTATTCACAGCCTTTGCTCCTTAGAATAAAGCACATGGCAGCCGCCTGGTGTTTGCCAAAATGGACCTGGACTCAGACCATGAGAAACAAAATTCTCTGGTCTGATGAGATAAAGATAAAACTCTTTGGTGTGAATGTCAGGTGTTATGTTTGGAGCCAACCAGGCACCGCTCCTAACTAGGCCAATACCATCCCTACAGTGAAGCCTGGTGGGGGCAGCATCATGCTGTGGGGATGAGAACTTGGAGACAGTCAGGATAGAGGGAAAGATAAATGCAGCAATGTAGAGAGACATACATAGCCAGGGAGCAATAGAACTTGCAGGCACGTGTTGCCAAAATTAAATTTTTATACACTGGCACTTATGGCCAGGGAGCAACAGAACTTGCAGGCACGTGTTGGCAAAATTTATTTTTTATATAAACTGCCACTTTATGGCCAGGGAGCAATAGAACGTGCAAGGCACGTGTTGCCAAAATTAAAGTTTAATATAAACTGCCACTTATGGGCAGGGAGCAATAGAATGTGAAGGCACGTGTTGCCAAAATGAATTTTATATATAAACTGCCACTTATGGCCAGGGAGCAATAGAACGTGCAAGGCACGTGTTGCCAAAATTAAAGTTTAATATAAACTGCCCCTTATGGCCAGGGAGCAATGGAACTTCCACACTATGTGCCAAAAATCAATATATTTGGAAAATGCCACTTTATGGCCAGGGAGCAATGGAACTTGCACACTATGTGCCAAAAATCTATATATTTTGAAAATGCCACTTTATGGCCAGGCCAGGGAGCAATGGAATTTCCCCACTGACTATGTTCTAAAAATGAATATATTTGTAAACTGCCAGTATCTTGGCTACACTGCCCAGAAAACTGAAGGCCCAGGCCAGGTCAGGAATCCACAGGAGTCAGGACAAATGACAGGCACAACCTCTCCTTGAAGACGAACAGGGAGACTGAGCCGGAAAGAAAGCGCGGCAATATGAGAGGGGAGGGACGCAGCCAATCAGAAGCAGCCTCCGGCTGCTACGTAGACACGCTCTACGCCGTTGAGCGTGTCTATGTAGCAGCCGGAGGCTGCAAATTGTCATCGGCTGCGTCCCTCCCCTCTCATATTGCCGGCTGACGGCGCTGCCTGGCAACGAGGACGCCAGAAGCAGCGCCGTCCGCCGGGCGTCTATCTCAGCTAGTTACAGTGCAGCGTCTGTCAGCTAGACTGCTGACAGAATGCTGCTGCGGCTAACATATATTAGAGTGTGCCTGGGCACACCAGGCACACCCCGTGCGCACGCCTATGTGTGTATGTGCAGAAGCACAGAGTGCAACCACTGTGGGTGCAGTGGAAAGAATGAATTAGGGTAGAGCTTATCTTTGCACACTAGCACCCCCTACACCCACAGTGATTATACCATTGTGTGCACTTACAAAAATAGTAACCAATAACATCCATTATATATCATGTCATCTATTTTGTTATTTACTCTGGGTGATAAGTTATGTGCAAGTTACTCAAAGAAAGTTGGTGGCCTACTGTCCAAATTACATTGTGGACACCAGACATTCTCAGTAGTGGCACTAGAATCAGGGATTTTCTCAGCATTGGAAAAATGCAAAAAAAAAAACACAGACAGAAATCTGCTGACACTGCTTTTTAAAAATCATTACCACATCAGGTGGATGAGGGGATAAATGCTGCAAACTTTCCTGGCGGCAGGCGGGATGGGATTGGATGCGTAAGGTACGTTTGCCAAGTGGGAGGGGAAAGCTATTTCAAATTTACAGTAAGAGTGTTCTAAACACCTAAAGTCTTATCAGTCTACCGCATAAATATTAAAGAGGAATTCAAAGTTTACTAAGCTGCGGGTTTGGAAAAATGGAGATGTTGCACATAGCAACCAATCAGATTCTAGATGAAATTCTCTAATATGTAATCGAAAAGTGAGAGCTAGAATTTGATTGGTTGCCATGGGCAACATCTCCACTTTTCCAAACACGCAGCTTAGTAAATCTGGCCCAATATGTTGTTCAGCATCAAAACTTGATTTGTAAGAAATGTAATACAGAGTACACTGTATTTACTTAAATATATAAAATATTAATTAATTATTAAATATATAAATATTAGAGATAAGCGGTTTGACAAATCTTGAGTTGAATTGAACCATAGCGCCATTTTCTCAGAAATGTCGGATGTTATTGTTTTGGATTCTGCAGAAGGAGATCGCTCATAATTTGGTAGCCATTCTGTGATTGGGGAGTTGAGGAGTGCTCACATTATTAATTATTAAATATATAAATATTAGAGATAAGCGGTTTGACAAATCTGAATTTGAGTTGAACCATAGCGCCATTTTCTCAGAAATGTCGGATGTTATTGTTTTGGATTCTGCAGAAGGAGATCGCTCATAATTTGGTAGCCATTCTGTGATTGGGGAGTTGAGGAGCACTGTGCTCACATTTTGGAGCCTATAAAAGACACTTCCTGGTGATTTTTGAGCCATTTCAAACAGGAGAGTGGAAGGGGACATTTGTATCTGTTCTATCTGTGATAGCTGAACTAAAGAGAGAGAGTTAGGTTGAAGCTAGTGATACTACTATCTACTTTTGTGGGACTAACAGTCTATATTAGGGTTCTCTTTTTAATAAAATATAATAGATGCACTGCACATTATGGAGGTGGTAGTACAGTGTGTACTGTGGAAACAGTGTACAATACAATAGAAATGTGCAACATGATGAGGGATATCTTTGTGGATCTGATGGTGACCCTAACGATGATGATGATGGTGTTGTAGAACTATAAGATGATAATGTGGAGGATTATATGGGTTTTGTTAAATAATGTCATACATCAGTGCCAAAAATTTGTGCCAAAGATAAGCACTTTGGACCGGTGCCAGAACTAATAACATCAGGGGACTTACGCAAATGACTCAGGAGACACAGCCATACTGCCAGTTAATCGTATTGGCAGCACTTACTAATTTATACCACAGTTGTGCTTCCCCATAAGAACTTCTCCCAATGTTTGCATAATGAATACTTTCCAATACTAAGGATAAACTTTAAGATCGGGATTGTTAAACAATCTTCCCAACACTGACATTCATAAAGATATTTATTCTGTTTCAGCATCCTTGAAATTGATAAATTTATACTGTTTCACTCCCATTGGCTGATCACCTGTTAAAAGTCCTTTCTGGTTTTTGACCCACTATGCCTTGACACAGCTTACAGCGAAACGCGTGTCGGCAACTCCAGGTGACAGCAGACTCCCTCTCATTATCCTCCCAGCTCTAATCCACCATTTTTGTTGCTAATGAGCTGGTAAGATTTTTTCTATATAAACTGTTAATTAGGGACAAGCAGGTGCTCCTGTGAGAGTGAAGCGCTACTGTGAGATGGCTTTTTTATTTTATTGTTTTCCATATATCCGGGATATGACAGGGACAGGGACATGCTGCTGATATTATAATAGAATCTGTAAAATTATAATCTATTGTACACACACACTATATATATATATATATATATATATATATATAAAAGCCCAGAGCATTACTTTTTTCTATTGTGAATGTGTGATTACATAGTAATGTCCAATTCATGGATGCATGGATATATAGAGTTAAGTCTATATATTTCTTGCTGTTGTTCACCTGGATTTTAATTATTTGTCACTTTTTATACACAACCAGTCACATTGTCTGTCCTATATTTTTGCTGGAATTTAATGGAATTTAACTTGATTAATTTAAAGTTACATTTTAAATGTAAATGCAAGAGTGCAACTATTCCATGGAGGATTCTTTTGAGCATCATTTTTTGCATGAACTGTCATAGCAATTTTGCCTCTATTGATGAATTGGAGTGCTAATTTCCATCAAACCCCTATATTCGGGATATGCTCTTTGCAGTAATTTTCATTTTTATATGATAATCAATTATTGTAATATAACATGGTCTATTTTTTTATTTATATATATCTATATTGTCTATTGTCTATTTTTCTACCCAGGGCAGCGCCCACCTGCAAACTATAAATTTGGGCCCTCCTGATTTACAATTTAACATTTCACACTAGTGACCCTGATACATTGCAGAATCCATGTGAGTCTCATACAATATAGAATGCAATATTGTAACCACAATAAAAGAAAGCATATTATAGGCACAATTATGCAATACACACTTCAGCCCAGTGACCACCATACAATACAGATTGCATAATTGTGACTACCGTGCAATACAGACTGCATCCTTGTGACTACCATGCAATACAGACTGCATCCTTATGACCGCTATACAATAAAATCAGCTTTCTTGCAAACCATACTCCCACAGTTACATCACTCTCCCCACATTTCATATTTTATCCCACAATCACACCACTCTCCCCACATTACACACTATGCTTCCACAATCACACCACTCTCCCCACATTACATACTATGCTTCCACAATTACACCACTCTCCCCACATTACATACTATGCTTCCACAATCACACCACTCTCCCCACATTACATACTATGCTTCCACAATCACACCACTCTCCCCACATTACTACATACTATGCTTCCACAATCACACCACTCTCCCCACATTACATACTATGCTTCCACAATCACACCACTCTCCCCACATTACATACTATGCTTCCACAGTTTCACCACCCTCTCCACATTATCTATTATACTCCCACAGTCACACAACTCTCCCCACATTACATACTATAATGTTACAAGCTTTCAGGAGGATTCTGGCAGCATGTAGCTGTTTACATATTCCCTGGCTGCTGTGCTCGGTTCTCACCTGCACTGCATTAGCATGGCTTGCTGTGGGTGTGTCTGGCTGCAGCCTCTGATTGGTAACAGGATTTTTAAATAGTTTCCAGTGTGTGTTCCATGAGCTAGTGATAGTGTCTGGTTTCCTGTGTTCAGCCTTCAGTTTTGTGTGTCTCATGCCTCTTCATTCCTCCATTGTGTTATCTTTCCATCCTCCCTCCAGTATCCTGCCTACCTTCCTGCTGTTCCTCCCGGTTCTCATGGTGTCCAGTCCTTGTACCCATCTGTTGTTGTGCTGCCAGCGTCCCGCTCCAACGTGCATTGCAAATTCTCCCTGTTTGTTTCCGAGTCGTTACCACGTGTCTACAGTGACATTTTGTATGTGTCATTTGCCAGATTGAGTGGCAGTGTTTCTGAGTCTCATCTGTGAACTCTGCTTTTCACCAGCACCGGTCTGAGTGTGTCAACTATCAGAGCAGATGACTGTGTTTTATCTCTCAGTCCTGCCTTCATTGTGTGACCCTCTGGTCTGCAGTGTCTGAAACGAAGTCTGTTAACCCCCTGGAGGTTTTGTTATATATCCTGGTACTTGGGTTTCCTCCTTACTTACTTGTGGTCATCGACCTTAGTTCCTGCTCCTCATAGCGGCTTGCCAGGTGCATCCAGGGACCAACACCAGGGGCTGTGACCTGCTGGGATTCCTGCAGCCAAGACTAACCTCACCATTAGAGGCTATAGTGAATACCAGACCCCAGTTAGACTCTGGTGTGGGACCTGGGTACTCATAACACTATACCCCCAACGTGATCCACTCTTCCCTTATTTCATATTATACCCCTTAATCACACCACTCTATCCCCATTACATGTTACACCTCCTAATTCATATCACTCTTACATACTATGTCCAAACAGTCACATTACCCTCCCCACATTACATATTATACCCACCAAAGTCACATAACTCTCTACACATTACATATTATACCCCCACTGTCACATCACTCTCCCTACATTACCCATTATACCACCACTGCTACATTACTCTCCCCACATTGCCTATTATTACCCTCACATTTAAACCATATTCAATATTCAAATATAAAAATATGAATAGAGCTTAAAAATGGTTAATGAGTCTTTAGGAGTCAATGTGGAGTGTTCTTTTGGAGCTGCTGTATAGGTGAGTTTTAAAGGAGTGCTTGAAAGTTAGGAGAGTAGAAAATAGTCTTGATAATTCAGGAAGGTTATTCCAGAGAGTATGTGCAACCTAGTAGAAGTCCTGTAACTGGAAATCAGAGCATTTAATTAGTGTAAAAGAGAGTTGCAGATCCTATGGATATATTAGAGAATGAGCTGGGATACTGTATACCCCGAGAATAGTGAAGATATGTTTGTGGGTGCAGTCTTGATGGATTTATAGAAATGTGTGCTAAAATTCAAGATTTATGGTTAAATCCTCATCTCCCAATCCTCCCTCATTCACCCTAACCAAACAGACTTCATATTATGACATTAGGCATTAGAGTTGGTCTTATTCACTTTACCCAGGAACATAATACTCAAGCACTACTCATGGTCTTAGACATGGAAAAGGCCTCCAACCATACATTCTGGTATTTTTTTTTTTAAAAGTTCTTCAATTGAAGACTCTTTATACATATATGTTGTATCCATTCAGCAGGGTGATCATAAAATGACGAATCCTATATCCTGCTTCTCTACGATGCTTGCAGAGATTAGATTCACAAATACGACTGACATTCGGGTTATAAAATAAGTCCCCAAAAATGGAAAGCACTGACTTTGACTAATCTGATGTTCTGCAATCTCATTTTGGCCAGCTTATCCCTTGCAAATGGAATGTAAGAAACTAAAATGCACATAACTGTGCAGGTAGATATACTGTACCAAGATAATTATCCACAACTCCTTACCCAGATTAAATCTGATCTTGACTGTTTGATCTCCCTTTTTATTTCCTGGATAGACCAAATTACAATGATAAAGATGAACGTCCTTTCCAGATTAGTGTATCTCTTCCAGACCATTCAAGTCTGGGTCCCACCACATGTTTTAAAATTCTTACAATACCCTGTTATTGGATTTGTCTGGAAATGTAGGCACCCTTGGGTACACTTGAAAGTTACTATATGCATTGCTCGACATGTGGTCTTGGTCTTCCTGATATATAATAGCCCAACTTGCTTAATGTGTCTTGACAGCTAATATTTGACTGTGGCTTTTGATTGCTTTGGCTTTTGATTGATTGTGACTTTTGATTGATTGCAACTTTTTGGAGTGGCCTCAATGGCCTCATTGCTGTTGCAACCCAAATCTGCATGCCTTCTTACCACCAAAGGACTTTTGGAGTGCATCCTAAACTGCCCAACTTTTTTCTCTTATTGCTTAAGGATGTTTTACAATTCATACATCTGTAAAATCAGTGCGGGTGTGAAAACATCAACAGCGCAAAAGAATGGAAAAAAGCTTAGTGGCAAGGGGCCTGATCCGGAGTTACGCCGATGCACTGTGCTTACTAAAGCACAGCGTATCGGCGTTCACTTACCTTGGCACTCCCCCTGTGCGGCCGTATGGCCCCTTCCTTACACCGGCAGAAGGCTACCCTAACTTCAGCCGGCGTAAGGAAGAGGCCTATACGCTCACACAGGAGCG